>AFRA01000290.1:0-35012 GCA_000223055.1 Claviceps fusiformis PRL 1980
ATTTATTTATTTATTTATTTATTTATTTATTTATTTATTTATTTATTTATTTATTTATTTATTTATTTATTTATTTATTTATTTATTTTTCTTGGTAAACTTCCTCGCCTGTTTCTTCTGCACGCGCCCCCGCAACACCAATGTCGCCACGCCACGTAATCACTTCGGGATCCTGGAAGCAAGGCGCAGCATTCTTTAGCCTTGTCGCTTCTTGGCATGCCGCGTCGCACATCCAGATTCACCTCACCGGGATGGCCCACAGCCTGTCAAAAGAAGACCAAGGGCTGCTGCAATGAACGTACGCGCAAACGATGGAAAAACACCCCGACCAAAGACCGAGGTATAAAATACATGACGTAAGCACACCGGAAATGCATTCAAAGAACACCCCCTTACCCCTTGCCCATTGCCCGTTGCCCGTTGCCCGTTGCTCGTTGCCCATCATCCCAAGACCCAGCTCATATGCTCGTCATCCCAAAAGATTCATATACGGCTCGGGCCACCTCCCCAGTACCATGGGCCGGTCGCCTACTCTACCCCCCACAGGAGCCAATATCTTGATCTTACGTCTCTCCTCATCCACATCTGAAACGTAGACAAAGCCCATCACCGTCGCCGCTCGGACCACCTCGGGGGGGTCTTTGAGGGAGGCATGCATGATGGCCAGAGTCCAGTGTTGCATGAGCGACGATGGCTCGTGGCGATCAAGGTGGCCCTTGTCGTCTGCCGAGCCTAGTTATCCCGTCCTGTTAGCCATAAGGAGGAAGGGAGGAAGAATAGAAAGGGGGACAATCCGGTATGAAAGTAAAGCTGTAAAGCTGGCACACGTACAGTCAGACGCCTTGTATATAACAAGCGAGTCAAAATCAGCCTGCTGAATCTGCGGACTCAGCGTCTTTCTGGCATCCCCAAAGAAATACTCCTTGATGGCTTGCTCTCGGGTGCGCTCTCGGAAGGGCTCGCTCCTGTGGACAACGCCGGCGGAGCGGTCCAGGCCAACCACGTTGATGGGCTCGCCAAGGCTGGTTTGCTCGGTGGCGAAGCGCTTAGAGAGCTCGGCGGTCAAGGTGGTTGATCCGAGGACCACGATGATGTTGACTTTTGCAATAGGAGGAGGAGAAGAGAAGATGGAACAAGAGAAATGAGAAAAAATTAGCAAGACATTGATTGGTAGGCTGGGCTGTTTGGCGGCACGTACCCGACAACTCATCCACAACATGGGCCAGCAAGTCTATTCCGACTTTGCTGTTCTCATCAACGCCCCAGGAGTCGACAATCACACCGGAGCTGCGAACCCCGTCATCCTCACTGAGCCGGCCGCTCACCGTGCCGGCAAGCTTGCTCGTCAGTTCCCTGTACAAGTCGGCGTCGTCCTCGGGCGAGCTGTGCCCATAGTAATACACCAGCGGCAGCTTGACGGGCACGGCACTCGGCCCGCTCGTGGGCGTGCTCCCCCACCCATCCACCGCCTCCGGGTCCATGACCGTCGCGAACACGCTCGCGCTCAGCGATCCCGACAGGCTCAGCATGCCCTCCTCCGGATCGGCGTTGACGACAATCGGCTCGTACGCCTGTCTCGTGGCGTAGCTGGTCAGGGTCCTCACGAGGGTGGTCTTGCCCGTGGCGGCCGGGCCCGTCACCAGCACGCGGGGCCCTTCGCGCTTGTCTCGCGCCGCCGCGGCGCGCATCTCGGCCAGCCGGGCGTGTAGATTGACGTGCGAGGTCGCGGGGTTGGCCTGCGGAGCAGGGTACTCGGCCACGGAGTCCTGGTCGGTCCGGCCCTCAATCTCGAGCTCGCAGCCATGCCAGGTGAGGATTTTGGACTTGATCCCCGTGAGGGAGTATGCGTTTCGGAGGGCCAGCTCCACGCCGTCCTTTTCGGCCGTCCCGGACACGAGTTTGACGACGAGGGTTCGACCGACGGGCACCTGGAAGCGCCATTCCCAGCAGGGCTGGAGGGTGATTGTTCTGGTCGACGAGGTGACGGTCTGCAGGCAAGCAGGCAAGGAGAAATTAGCCAAGAAAGAGGGAGGATTCTATTAACAAAAAAAAAAAAAATCTTCTTTCTTTTTTCTTCTTTCTTTTCTTTTTTTTTCTTTTCGTTCAATTTGTTGCGGGAAGAATGTGGCGTGTTTGGGGTCACGGCCTGCGCAGCGATTTGCTTCGGAAGCTGGATACCAAGTGGTTGGATTTACCTGCACTGGAATCTGGCCTAAGCCTGGAATGGACATAATTTGAGGGTGCAACGCGACCGGGTGCGCAGAGGTCTGGTCTGGTAGAGCAAAGGGAAAGACAAGTTGAAGCTTCAGCTTGCCGCCTCGCAGCCCGAGCTTTCCCAGCTCTCTGTGGGGACGCGAATCGTGAGTCGTGACGGTCACTTGCAAGTTGATTGTGGGGCACTTGCCTCGGTCCAGAGTTCAAACCAGACCGAGACTGTTTGCCTCGAGTCTTTTATCATGAGACGAGGGGGGTGTGTAGGATCAGCTTGTACATACATGTGTGCATACTAATGTACACGCAGGCCGGGTTTTCACATTGCAAAAGTCACCAAAGACGAGGTCGCATGGAATTGTTCTTCACACGTCACACGTCGTAGCGACACAACTAGCCCTAATCATGATTCCTCTATGCACCATCTGCCATGTTTTCAAGGTCCGACACATCCGTCAAACATAGAAGCAGTCTTCCCGACGCAAGGACTTTGCCCGTGCTCGCCCCCTTGGCAGTATAATGTTTGGGTTTTTTTTTTTTTTTTTTTTTTTTTTTTTTTTCCCTCAAGAAAAACCCCAAACAGAAAAGAATCCCTGTCCATGTCTAAAAAAAGACCCGTCGCGTGTGTATTACCATAATGCTGCCGCTGGTCTGTCCTGCTCTCATTGACGAAGCTCTTCTGGGTATCTCGTCGTGAAATAAAAAATCCCTCCATGGTATCCCCGCTTAGTTGTGTATTTTGGGATAGGCCCCCATGTACATGATGACTTTTATAGCTTGTAGAAAAAGAAAGGAAAGAATGGGAAAAGAATAGGAAATAAAAAAACGAAATAAAATCAATTGAAAAAAAGAAAAGAAAAAGGAGCATGTAGAAGCAGTGGAGTCTACTATGCTGGTACTTTTTAGTCTTCGGCCATTTTGCAAAAAATCTTCTTGAGGCTCCTCACGCCAATCAAAATGTTTTCATCGGGGCCTTGCCCTGGTGCCCACGAAGCATGAGCAAAGTCAATCAGCTTCAGGGAAAAGAGTTTCGGTACCCTTGTCACGGCGTCTTCCAAATCACTGTCGCAGAGCCCCTCGTCGTCGTCGAAGCCGATGCCACTGTCATAGCGCCTCGGAGACTGCAAGGAGGATGCGCGCCTTTCCGCGTCTTGGAAAAAGGCTTCGTTCTCGTCAAAGGCCTTCCGGAGCGCATCGCCGTCCCCTTCATAAACAAAGAGGAGCGATGTGGAGTACATGCGGGTGTCGTAGTTGGAGAGAACGTCGTCGACGTTTGCAAGGTCTCTTGCAAACGCCTCGCAGATTTTTCGACCCATCTCCCTGGTGATGTTGGCGTCTTTGTTGAAGATGAAGCGCTCAAATGCTTCCATGACGTTGTCGTCGTTGACCGACAGTCGGCCGTAATCCTTGTCGTAGATCTTGAAACCCTCGTCGTCCAGCTCGGAGGCGTCCTCCGACCCGCGATAAACTCGCATGCCGGCAATGCGAAAGCCCAGATTCCTGTGTGTCGTCTCGGCACTGATTTTGGTGAACCTGTCCTTCTTCTGCTGCGGCGCATCGTCGGCCCAGAGCCGCACTCCAAGCTTGACATCGAGAATGTTGGCGCACTTGAAGCCGTGGGTGACATTCTCCAAAACCACGGCCTTGTCTGTTTTTATTTTCTTGCCCTTGGACGGGATCCACGTCTCGCTGCCAGCGACCGAAGGCTCGGCGTGGCCATTCGACATTTGTTTCCTGACAGATGCGACAATCTGCTCCGTAGTGGTGGTGGCCTGCAATGTGCCCTCTTCTGACACGACACCGGCCAGTACCTTGTCTAGCTCGCTGCTCGAGGGGTCGGCCAGGGTCAGGGTGCCCATGAAGAGGGGCATAATATCTTCCAAATTGTATTTTGTTTTCCTTGAGCGCTTCATGGCCGATGACTGGGAAACCGATGTGTAAAAGTCAATCTCGGACTGCGTGCAGGGTTTGATAAAGAACTCGCCGTCGACGTCGCACATGGTTCCCGCGCTGCAGAGAAATCGCACTCCGCGTTAGCAACGCCGCATGACAGTAAAGCGACGAGAGATGTTGTGACAGTCCCTCGCCCAGACAGAGAGACGCAAGATTGTACTTACTGTCCAGCGACAGCATGGTTGCAGTCTCGAAGGTCCTCGGGCCGAGGGAGTTCTCTGGTGCCCATGGTGACGAGAGGGACAAATCCCGTTCCTGTCTGCTTTGCGTTGGCGAGCAACAGGCGACAGCCCCTTTTGATCTTTTGATCTTGGAAACGTTGTGCAGGATGGCGATGTTGCGGAGTCCAGACACAGCCACGGCCCTCTGCTGGATGTGATTCCAGGGGGGGGGGGGGACAGTGCGCAGAGATGCAGAGTGAGGTCGAAGATGTCGGGGCGACGGCTCTGTCACAATGGTGCAATGATGGAAACTCGTTGGGTGCATGAGAGAACGAGGGTCGCTGGGTTGAGGTTGTTTACACGCATGCGCTATGGGTGAGATGAGGCGGGTCGGGGGGAGGGAAATTTGGATGATGGATTTTTATATCGGAATCGTGGCTGAACATGGAGGGAGGGAAACTTGCGAATAGACTGGAGCAGGAAGGCAGGAGAAAGGTGCGTGCCCAGTCGGTGCGTGCATGTATGATGTGGTCGCGACCCAAAAAAGAAAAAGAACAAAAAAGACAAAAAAGGACCAGACAGACTGGTTCACTGATCAATGTTGGCAGTGACCCTCGAACGCGCTGGGACTACAGGGGCTGCTACAGGGGCTGCTACAGGGGCTGCAGGGGCTGCGGGGCGGACTGCGGCGGCTGGGCCTGGTGCTTACATGTGCTGTCTGGTATGGTGATGCACCACGGCGGCCCAGCGCTAGGCCCAGCGTGGTTTGGTGACAGGGGCAGAGGGCCGATGGGCGGCGACCAGGCCAGAACAGACCTGGCAGACGTCACCAGACTGGTCCTGCCTCCCTATTCGTCCCAAGTGGTCAAGCTTGACGGGGTTGCGCGCGTTCATCGAGGCTGAGCAGTGAGCCGTGGGCGCTGGCGCTGAGCAGACATTGCCAGACGGATCGGCGGCAAGGCGGATTCCATCCAGCAGCACAGGCAACTGAGCAAGTACGCAAAAAGGACGACAAAAGTCCCTTTGTGCCATGGTGTGTTTGTTTGTATGTTTGCCTGCGTTGTCTGCGTGTCTGCGTGTCTGCGTGTCTGCGTGTCTGCGTGTCTGCCTCTCTGCCTCTCTGCCTCTCTGCCTCTCTGCTTGCTCCCGCCAAGACACTGCCTCCGAGATGTGGGACTCTTCACAATGCGGTCGGCGATCGACATTCGACAGTCAAGAGTCAACCAACAGTCGACATTCAAAGGACAGTCTCATTGCAATCTACATCGAATGCCCCGTCTCTCCGCCGCCCGGCATCATGGCCGAGTACCCTCCTGGCCTCCTAGCACCCCGAGCAGCTACCGTCCACGAATTCCGTCACCAATCGTCCCAGACTCCGGGGACCAGGATTTCGCTACCCTCCTGCGCCTCCTGAGTCCTGATGTGGCCGGTGAGCATGAGACGCGTGGGCCACGCGCATTGGTCGGGTCGACTCGAGCGGCCAGCGTGCGAAACGATGCTGTGCGACCTGACTACTCCGGTTTGATTTGTAGACCGTTGGCCGTTTTCCTGCTATTGACATGTAGATTTTCTTGATTCTACTCAAAGGCATGTTCCTTCCCAAAAACGGACGTATGCAGCTGTCCAGACCACCAACTCGAGGAGTGAGATGTGACAGGTGAGAGAGGACGTGGTTCTCGCCTTGACAGCAAACAGCCTCGGAAACTTGCAAATCTGCGCGCTTACCTTTGCACTCAAAGAATCACTTGTTCCCGCGTTTGTCCAAGGTCTGCATGTGGCCAACTGGATGACTTCTCGTCCAGCTGTTGGCAGCTGCTAGCCATACATTGGACAGTCTGGCGGACCAGATGCCTCATCACTCTGAACTTCAGTCTTTGCCAGGTGCCAAGCCGCGATCAATATGTTCCCCATGTATTTCCTGTGCTCTGTGTCCCACCGCTGCGTTCTGACCTTCTTCATGCATCCGTAACATGTTGCTGCCACGGATTCCTCCGCACGAGATGCCATCGAAATGAGTGGCCCTGTGACAGACCAGAACGACACCCACGCCGGGACGGAGCATATGGCTTCAGGCGAGGAAGACGCATTCGTAGAGCCAAGCGAGCCACTTGTCAGCAAGAGCAGCAAAAAGAAGAAGAAGAGAGGCCACAAGTCCATCGCGTCTCGTGGTCCCTGTGCCTTGCCACGAAACCGTGGCACCGGTTTTGAAGGTGAGTTTTTTTATGATCTTTTTTTTTTTTACCATTATCATCATTATTGTCATCATTGTTTGCCTCCTCAACGACACATTCGGGTTTGATGGACAGTTAAAGGTGTGCTGCTAACGCGAATGGCAGAGTACTTTGCAGATCCGCCTCTCACACCAGACGAAGCCGCAGAAGAGCGGCTAGAAATCTATGCACCGTAGGAGCCCCTTTTTTTTGTGTACTTTTACATAAACGCGCAAGGCTAACGTTTTCCCTTTAGCGGCATTCCGTTTGAAGAGTAAATGCTGCTCCCACGGTACAAGCAAAAACCGCCGCACACGAGTCACGACTAATTTTGACTTGTGCAGACGAATCCAGTTCTGCATTCAGAGATTTCGATCCAGACGGCGCTTGCGGGGCGATCAGCCGCTCTACTTCAACGAGTACCTGTTCCTCGGCGGAGTCGATACCTCGCAGAATGCCTTTGCCGGCCTCGACAACAAAGACCTGAGGGATCTCACGCCGGCGGAGCGTCGGGACGCTACCGCGCGGGACACCGTTCACGCCGGCGGCGGCGCAAATGAGCAGTTCTACAATGGAGACACGGAGCACTGGTCCGTGGACTTTGCCGGCGTGGCGGCCGGCTTCTTCTCCATCAGTCTCGGCCGTTTGAGCGGTTTCGAGGAAAAAAAGCTGGACACGGGCATCGCCGTCGTGGAACACTTCCTCCGGTATGTCCTCCAGCACGACGTCTGTCCGGAATACCAAGACGACGTCGAGGCTGCTTTGCGAGTGTGCCAACAGGCGCGAAAGGAGTTGCCTATACTGAATCGGTTTCACTGCGACTTGCCCGGCCTATTCAACCTGGCTGCCGCGGAGTGCTTCTCCACGCTTGACCCCGAGGACTGGTCGCTGCTCTCGTTCACGAGACCGGACGACTTGGATGCCAAGGCCGTCTTCTTGAGTGCGTGTGCGTTGTGCGGCGAGGTGGACACGCTCGACCAGTTTGCGAGCGGGAAACTGTCCGCCGGGAGGGTATTCACTCGCACCGTGAAAGTCACCCGTGTAGAGCGCCCCTCTGACAGCCTGGTCGAGAAGTTTGCGGCTCTGTGCATCCAGGGCAGTAGCCACGCCGTCGAACCAGTGGGCAGATTGTATTTCGAGACGGCCGAGATTGAGGACGAGTGGGAGCAGCCCAGACGGCCGGTTCTGGAGGAGGAGGAGGAGAATGCTCCGCTCTGGGTCTACATGGAGGATAGACTGCTGGCCAATGTCCTCCCGGGCATGAAGATGGAGATTACATTTGTCGAATTGACGAGCGGCATTCGATTCATCAAGTCGATCCTGAGGGTCGTGCCGACATTTTATTCCTTCCTGCCGCAGCAGATGATGAAGCACTACAAGCCTGTGCGAGACCACGATCGTGCGGCTCCGTCCGTCCACGACCCGGTCGCGGAGGAAGCATGCATTGCGCGAGAGCACGAGTAGATGAGAGGGGGGAGTTAGACTGAAAGGAAGCACGCGCACAACGAGAGTGAAGGGAGAATGGCAGGAGATGCAAAGCCACTTGAATCATAACAGCATGCGTCGGCACTTTCTTCTCAAGATGCCATATTGCGCCACCAAGGCCAAAAGGGATGCGCAGCCCAAGAGATGTCACTGCCGTTTTCCTCTATAACGAGATGCTTCGTGCGACAAGACCTATGCAGTTGCGCTATTTGACGCTATGGATTCATAATGAACGTATATAAAATAGACAGAAATTCAGACTCCCTCCTTCCGCAAGCTCCAGGCCAAAAATAGAATGAAAGAAAAAAAGAAAAAAGAAAAATAAACCAATTCTCTTAGTTCGGATTCGACCAAATTCTCGTCATGTCCATATGCATATATCCCCCATTCCCTTACAATTAGCAAGCCCCCCCATCCGTGACATCGGTCAGTGTCCCTGCCAAGAATTGACAGCCCGCGTATTCCTACTCGCACGGTGGACACGCCCGTCGCAGTGGCGTCCTCGCAATCACATAGCCCGCAAGCAAGACCCTTTCTTTCTTTCCTTCTTTTGTTTTTTTTTAAAGGGAAAGAGAATAACGGCTCCGCTTCCACAATTACTGGTGCGTCTGCACTTTGTTATCCCCAGCCACAACATCCGCGTACGAAGGCGGCACGCCGCCCTGTCCGTGCGATGCTCCAGCCCCGGCCCCGGCCCGAGCAGGAACATTAGAGGGACCATTAGAGGGACCACCCGCAGAGTGAGAGCCGTGTTGGGGATTGCCGCTCTGCGTGCCGTAGCTCATGCCCCCCTGGGGAGGATGCTGTGAATGAACATAGACGTACGTCACGCGCCCGCCCTCCTGGGACAGCGTCTCATATTCGTACGGCGGCTCGGGGAATTTCGCGATAATGTACCACGCGTGGAAGAGGCCGGGTAGGAAGCCGAGACAGCAGAGCAGGATGTTGATGATGGAGTCGGCGCTGCAGATGCCACATTTGACCCATACTATTGCGACAGGGCAGGAGAAGAATAGAAGAAGAAGTTAGCTAAATGTGACCTGGGAAATGAAAAAAGAAAAAAAAAAAAGGAAAAAAAGTTCCGCCAAGGAAAAGCAGGCATCGTCTGCGGGTGCTTGACGTGGGACGAAAATATCAGAAACGACGCACCAGGGAGCGGTGGGAAAAGGATGGCCAAAACCCCGAGGAAGATGTCGGCGGAGCACATGGCTGGTGGGTGTGAACTCTGGATTGCGACAGAAAGGGACGATGCGTATAGCCGCGGGAGACGAGGCGCTCGTGATGGCGGGTGCGTGAGTTGTGGCTGGTACAGGAGAAGGAATAGTCCAGGGTTGCGAATCTCAAGTGTCAAGTTGTTCAAAAAGTCGCGTTGGAAGGAGGTCAAGATGAAATTGACGGGACGTGGTTGCACAATGGGGTGACGACGCAAGCAATGCGCTTGGGGAAAAAAAAAAACGTCACGGGTCTCACTCTCTGACTGCGTAAGGCTGTGGTGGCGTCGAGATTGTTCGCTGTTGATTGGATGTCCAGGCGGGGCGGATGGGGCAGACTTGCTCCGCAGCTTGTCAGGGGTTGGTTGCCGGATCACGAAAATGACCCGGCTGGACTCTCCCCGGTCGCGACTCGCGGCGCGGCTTTGACCCAGCGTCTAGAGTCCAGAATTCAACGTTCCGTCTGGTAAGATCGGCATTCGGACGGCTCCCGCCGAAGAGGCGAAGGGGAAACGGGGATCGCAGCTGTGGACGACGCTGCATTTCGCGTCTGGAAGGAGACTGGCGTCGCCTTGTGTCAGGATGGGTAAGAAGACTCTGCGGTTGGGAATCAGATGCACGTAAGTGGGTCCACACAATCGATGGTTTCATATTTCCATTGTGTGGCAGTTTCAGCGTCATGCGCTTGGAACGGCTTAACGGCCTGCTTCCCACGCGTGTCTTGCCAGTGTGGGGAGCGCTGGCGCCTTGGATGTGGATGGTCGATCTCGAGTGCTGAAAACATGCGAGATCAAGCTGTTTTCAGAATTTATTTTAACCCCTCGCACTTCGGGTCGAACAATTTATTATTACTATTATTATTATTATCATCATTTCTTCTCAGAAAACAGAAGAGAAGAGAGAGAGGAGAGGGAACAAAAAGACGACCTCTCTTCTCTATCCATGTCATTGGCTGCCCCGTTCAAACATTCTCTTGTAATTCAGACGCACCGTTCTTGTCTAAATGTCTGTTCAGCGCTCACCCCATGCGCGCTTCCGATTCTTTTGAAACTCCAAGTCCGTGGCCACACAGGCGGGACGTGTAAATTTACTGCAGTATATACTACAGACCCTGAATGATTTTACACCCGTTCGTTACGACACCAGGCGCCATCATCGCCACCTACGAGTTATTGTACGCCATGCGTCAGGAGAAACCAAACCCATATTATCGGCTGTTACCACGAGGAAACGATCCTCTATTCTTACATTTTTTTTTCCCAAACACTCCAGGTTGCAACCTCATCCCCCTTTTTCTCTCTCGCTCGATTGATAACCCTATGCTAATGCTGATCAGCTTGGCAACTCCACGGCGTTCTGGTTCTCCCGTGGTTTAAGCTGAGAATCTGGTAGCTCGCTTGGCCCCCAGCCGCCCGTCGCATGCTTGCTACAAGTGTCGCTTCTGGTATCGCTAGCTTCGTCGTTTGCGTCTGTTTGCTCAAGTGCCGGTGGGGAACTGCTGGATTGGGATCGGTTGGATCTGCTTCTCCTCAGGAGAAATATGGCTGCAAGACCAGAAAGACACAGTAAAGCGATACCACCCAGCACACTCCCGAGTATGGGCACAAGATTGCCAGACGCCGGATCGGGTTTGTTGTTGTCGTTGCTTGAACGGCTCCCTGCAGCACTATTTGTCGATGTCACAGCGGATGGCTCCGTTCGTGTACTCGACTGGGACGGTGGCGTACTGGATTGTGCTGGGGAGAGCAGAGGGGTAATTCCAGGCTTCTGAGTAGAACTTGGTCTTGCTGTTGCCGAGGTTGGAAGTGGTATCGTCGTGGTTGGAGACAGGTGATAATATTCGGTCGTGGCATGGCCACCACAGGTCATGGCTGTGTACGTCTGGCCAGGGCCATACGTCAAAATTCTCCCAGAGCACCACTCGTCGCTCCCGCTATTCGATTTGAATCGTCAGAGATGTTCCATGCCACGATTTCTCTTCCGGTCCGCGTAGATGGGTAGACGGGGAGGAAGGAAGGCCTTTGACTTACCACGTAATGACCTGTCCAGGGTTGGCGGCTGATCCGCATGTTAAATACTCACAGAGATCATGGTCGATACACGCTCCGTAGAAACCACAGAAGGTAGCATCGATAATCGTCTCGTCACATACTCCCCATAGCGAATTGACGGGGTCGACACGGCAATCATAGCGAGGAGGGGCAGTCAAAGGGTGGTTAACATCACCACTGAGGTAGCCACACGTAGAGTATCCGGTGGCGACTCCGACATTTTCCCTCTTGCTCATGTCGACTTCGTGTCTTGGCTGCCAAGGTGTTGCTGCCGCAGGGGGCGCCGGAGGAATGGCCCATACACGGCCCCAGCATGGCTGGGCGACAAGGAGAATCAATAGAACCGTGGGCGCCGCCATTCTGGTAGCTCGAGGCCGTTCTCTGTTCTGGTTCGTCGAGTCCAGACTCTACGGTAGAGGGCGAAGCCGTTGGTGCCCGTTGAGAATCGTCGTGGACTGAGTTGCTCAATGCTACCCGTCAAGGTCGATCGATTTGCGTGTACGAGCGGAGCGGCCAAACGGCTTTAAATGGGAAACGGATTTCCGACATTGTGCTCGTAGGCTCGTAGGCTCGTAGGCTCGTAGGCTCGTATGCTGCCATCTGCAAGGGACGAGGTGGTCTTTGCTTAATTGCAAGGAGGAGAAATGGACTTTGATGTGACGCTCACCCGATCATTCGATGCAGAGTGAGTGCAGACGCGGTCGTTTCCAAACATCCAGGGGCGGCGGGTTGACCCGACTGGTCTTGACCCGACTTGGTCTTGACCCTTGACCGGACTCTCGAGATATGAATATTATGGGTCGATAAGACGTCTGGTTGGGCCATTGAAATTACATGCATGTACACATACATATGTATGTAGCTGCCTGGGAGCCGGGGCCACCACACCCAACACGCCCAACACATCCAACACATCCAACACATCCAACACGCCCGAGAGCCAACACTCTTCCTTTCTTCTTCTCTCTCTTGCCAGACCGGTATGGAATGGAGCCCACGACTTCTCCTCAGAGGCCTTCCTAATATGCCCGCATTCCTGATATGAACCAAAGACGCCTATTGTCGGCACTGCCCGCCATTTCGCTCTTCTTCATCGCCCTACATTTTTACTTGGCCAGGCCGCAGTGGACAGAGAAAACGGGCTCATGGCGCAACTCCTGGACACAGCCTGTTGAGCAGGCTCTGTCAACTCATGCGGCTTCGGTCGCTGATGGTGCGTGTTGGCCTCGATCCCTGCAACAAAAGCCTTGTTGTGCGCCAAGCTGATATTGACACCCGTCGCTGTTTCCCTTGAACTCTACCCTCACAAAGGGCACATATTGAAGTCCTCCAATATCACAAAATACATGGACGCGATCCTGAGTGTGTCGTCTTCATCGCTTCCAAAACTCCAGTGTCCTGCCATCAACACGGCAAGATATGATGAGCTGGCCGTCACGGGCTCACCGCCCATGCTCGATTACTTTTTCGCCCTGGATCTGCGACAAGCCCTTCCACTTCTACCTCTCCTGATTGGCAGCATTGTCGAGGCAATCAAGTATCTGGGGTCTAAACGTGTGCCTTGTCCATCGTGGAAGGACATTCCTCCGACGGCACTGCTGATGTGCTGGCCGCTCTAAAACCGGCCCTCGACGGGATGGGCATTTCTTACCACTTCAAGTCGTCCGACATTGATCCCAGTCAGGGTGAACGAGTGGCTCGTCTCGCGCAGCTGCGAAACATTGCCCTGGAGCCGCTGACGGATTTCTCCAGCGACAAGGAAACTCATCCTCACCCAAATACAACCGTGGTGTTCCTCAATGATGTATCAATCTGCGCCGAGGATATCCTCGAACTGGTCTATCAAAGGAGAGCGCTAGCTGCCGACATGACGTGCGCCATGGACTGGACCTATGTTGGCAACGACCCGACCTTTTACGATGTCTGGATCGCACGCAATCTAAACGGCGATGCCTTCTTCGACATTCCACCCGACGGTAGCTGGAACTCCGCGTGGAACTTGTTCTGGAACGCCGAGGAAACCCAGACTCGCTTCTTTAACAAAGTCCCCTTTCAAGTATTTTCATGCTGGAATGGCGCCTCAGCCTTTACAGCTTAGCCTCTTCTGCATCACGCGGTGCGCTTCCGAGCGGCGAATGAAACGGCGGGTGAGTGTCGACAAGGCGAGCCTCAGTTGTTTTGCAAAGACCTGTGGTTCAACGGCTATCGCAAAATTGCCGTCGTGCCTTCTGTCAACTTGGAATACTCGGTCGAAAAGGGCAAGCTGATAAAGGAGGCAAAGGGCTTTACTTCCGATACCGTATCCACGCAGGACAGTGCCGGGGATCATATCGAATGGCGACTTGACCCGCCAGAAAAGGTCAAGTGCATGCCGAGCTGGGAGAATCAATTTTGGCAATTGTGGAACGAGACGTTGAATCGTAGATGAGTTTTTTTTTTTTGGGGGGGGGGGGGGGGTTGTTCAAGAGCTGTTTTTTTGCATCCAAATGGGCGGTCTATTACTTCCACGCCCCAACTCCCGCTTTTAGATTGAACTGGCTCTTGCAACGATTTGTTACACCAAAAAGATATGTTGCTGCTGTTGCAAGAATAACTTCTGTTCTTCGGCCCATGCATTTGGTCCCAGATTCAAACCTACGTGACTTGCCTTCCAGGATGTTTTCTTCCTCTCTGTAGAATAATCACGAGTTTCGTTTGCTAGTTTGGCGGCATGTGCCGTTCCATGATGGATAAATCGAGCCGGTCGTCAATAAAAGTTGCATGAATGAGGAAAGGACAAAGAAAGACCCTCTCACGAGTCACGGTGCAGGGTAGCCCCATATTTTCGGCGGTAAATGGTGGCGGTTCCGGCTTTTAGCCGCCACTGACGGATTCCAAGCTCTGTCCAAACTTCCGACCCAGGAATCTTTTTCGAGGTCACTGGTCGCTGGAATCCTTGAAACCATTCACCCAACCTGCTGCGGGCAGGACACAACCAGTCCGTCATGGATGACCTTTTGAATCTCGAGCTGCTTTCGCTCGTGTCCAAAGTCACGTCGGAGCTGCAGAACCACGTCGGCATCAGTGACAAGACGCTCGCAGAATTCCTCATCGCCCAGCGTCTCGAGAGCTCCGACACCGATGACTTCCGCAAGAAGCTCAGCAACATTGGCGCGGACTTCCCGCCGAGTTTAGTGGATAGCTTGGATCGCCTGGTGCTTGCCATGCACCCCAAGTTCAAGGGCAAAGGCAACCAAAGCAGCAGCGCAAACGAGCACCGTTCGAGGACGCTCGAAGAAAAAGAGAAAACCTTTAGCGGCCTTGCGCTGGCCGACAAAGAGGTCGAATACCCCGGCGGTGATGCGATAGACGATACTCTAGCACTACTGGAGGGCCTAGAGGGAAAAGCAAAGAAGCAAAAGGCTTCGCGAAAGCGCAGTAGAAGTCCCGCTCGCGACAATGCGGAATCGCGGAGGAGACGACGCGGTCGATCACAATCACAGTCACGATCACGATCACAATCACGATCACGCCAACGAAGAAAAGACCGGTACAGATCAAGATCTCGCTCACAAGATAGAGGCGACGAAGACTGGCGCGATGGCTTCAAAGGGTCGTCACGACAAGACAGGCGCGGTCGACGTCGATATGGCGACGACGACGACGACGACGACTACGGCAATGATGATGCACTCCGCAACCCGCCCGAAACCGAGGTCGATGATACGCCACAATTACACAAAGTCTACTCGGGCCATGTCACAGGAATCAAGGACTTCGGCGTCTTTGTTAATCTGCACCATGTGCGAGGGAAAGTGGACGGACTCGTGCACATCTCGCGGTTAACCAAAGGTCAGAGAGTCAAGCATCCATCTGATTTGCTCTCCAAAGGCCAAGATGTCTGGGTCAAGGTGATGAGTGTTGAGGGCAGCAGGGTCGGCTTATCTATGAAGGATGTTGATCAGGAGACGGGCATGGATCTGGAACCCCAGGCACGCTTTTCAACAGGCGCCAACATGGAAGCCCTTGGCGGCGGCGGGAGAAATGGGTATTCTGATGATACGCCGGCGATGCCACGAGATGCTCTCGGGCCCCCGAACCGCCACAAGAAGCGTATGACGTCTCCCGAACGATGGGAAATCCGACAATTGATCGCATCTGGCGTCGCCAAGGCATCCGACTATCCTGATTTGGAAGAAGACTACAACGCAACACTACGAGGCGACGGCGAAATGGAACTGGAAGAAGAAGTCGAGATTGAAGTTCGAGATGAGGAACCGCCCTTCCTGGTCGGACAGACCAAGCAGTCCCTGGAACTTTCCCCTATCCGTGTGGTCAAGGCGCCTGACGGCTCCATGAACCGTGCCGCAATGTCCGGCACAACGATTGCAAAGGAACGCAGGGAACTGAAACAGCAAGAAGAAGATGCCGCCGCAAAGGAGAGACAGGCCGACCAGAATCTCTCCGCTCAGTGGCACGATCCCATGGCAGATGCAGACAAGCGCACGTTTGCCAGCGATCTGAGAAATGCGCGAATGAATGCGATGCCGGAAGAGGTGCCTGAGTGGAAAAAGGCCGTGGCACCCAAAGGCCGACGGCCTCTGACCAAACGGACGAACCTCAGCATGAAGGAACAACGTGAATCGTTGCCAATGTTTGCGTTCCGCGACCAGATCATCAAAGCTGTTCAGGAGCACCAAATCCTGATTGTCGTGGGTGAAACCGGCTCTGGAAAGACCACACAACTGACCCAATATCTTGCCGAAGCGGGCTTCGCAGATAAAGGAATCATTGGCTGTACCCAACCGCGAAGAGTGGCCGCCATGTCCGTGGCCAAGCGTGTCGCCGAAGAGGTTGGGTGCAAGCTTGGGCGCGAAGTCGGCTATCTCGTCCGATTCGACGACTGCACGAGCCCCGCGACGAGGATCAAGTACATGACGGACGGCATGTTGCAGCGAGAGATTCTCATGGATATGGACCTGAAGCGGTACTCCGTCATCATGTTGGACGAAGCCCATGAACGCACGATTGCCACGGATGTCCTCTTTGCCCTGCTCAAGAAAGCAGTCAAGCGAAGACCAGACCTAAAGATTATCGTTACTTCGGCCACGCTTGACGCCGACAAGTTCTCGTCCTACTTCAACGAATGCCCCATCTTTACGATTCCCGGCCGAACCTACCCCGTGGAAATATTGTACTCGCGCGAGCCGGAGTCCGACTATCTCGATGCTGCGCTAGTCACAGTGATGCAGATTCATCTGACAGAACCACCGGGTGATATACTCCTCTTCTTGACCGGCAAGGAAGAGATTGACACGGCCTGCGAGATCCTATACGAGCGCATGAAAGCTCTGGGCCCGGCAGTTCCCGAGCTCCTCGTACTGCCCGTCTATGCCCAGCTGCCTCCCGAAATGCAGAGCAGAATCTTCGACCCTGCGCCGCCGGGTGCTCGAAAAGTGGTCATCGCCACGAACATTGCCGAAACATCCATCACTATTGACGAGATTTATTACGTCGTTGATCCAGGCTTCGTCAAGCAGAATGCCTACGATCCGAAACTCGGTATGGACTCGCTCGTCATCACCCCGGTCTCGCAAGCCCAGGCCAACCAGCGAGCTGGACGTGCCGGCAGGACCGGTCCGGGAAAATGCTTCCGCCTCTATACCGAGGCCGCATACCAATCCGAAATGCTGCCGACCACGATCCCCGAGATTCAGCGGCAAAACATCTCGCACACCATTCTCATGCTCAAAGCCATGGGCATCAACGACCTCATCCATTTCGACTTCATGGACCCGCCCCCCGTCAACACCATGCTGACAGCTCTTGAAGAGTTGTACGCCCTCTCGGCCCTCGACGACGAGGGCCTCCTCACCCGCCTCGGCCGCAAAATGGCTGACTTCCCCATGGACCCGTCCTCGGCCAAGGTTCTCCTCGCCGCCGTCGACCACAACTGCGCCGAAGAAGCCCTTAGCATCATTGCCATGCTCTCCCTCCAGGGCGTAGTCTTCTACCGGCCCAAAGAGAAGCAAGCGGTGGCGGACCAGAAAAAGTCCAAGTTCCACGATCCCCACGGCGACCACCTCACCCTCCTCAACGTGTACAACTCGTGGAAACAAAACGGCTACTCCAAACCGTGGTGTTTCGAAAACTTTATCCAAGCGCGGTCCATGAGTCGCGCCAAGGATGTGCGAGACCAGCTCGTCAAGATTATGGAACGCTACAAACACCAAATCGTGTCGTGCGGGCGCGACACGGACAAAATCCGGAGGGCCCTCTGCTCGGGCTTCTTCCGCAACGCGGCGCGCAAGGATCCCCAAGAAGGGTACAAGACACTGACGGAGGGAACACCCGTGTACCTGCATCCCAGCTCTGCGCTGTTCGGCAAGCGCGCCGAGTGGGTCATTTATCATGACTTGGTGCTCACCACGAAGGAGTACATGCACTGCACGAGCTCCATCGAGCCCAAGTGGCTGGTGGAGGCGGCGCCGACGTTCTTCAAGGTCGCTCCCAGCGATAGGCTGAGCAAGAGGAAGGCGACCGAGAGGATTCAGCCACTGTTCAATAGGTTCGGAGGAGATGAAGAATGGAGATTGAGTGCACAAAGGAGAGGCAAGGGCGGCGGCGGCGGCGGAACGTGGGGATAAAAAGGGGGACATGTCATCGTTGCGCTGTATATTTTCAATTGGCGTTCTGGCGTAGAGTGTCATGTACATTTCGTGAAATGGTTTTCAACTTTCCTTTTTTTTTTCTTCTTTTACCCTTTTGTTTCTCTTGAAATACAACCCAAAGATCGTTAGACGCACTGGAGGAGCGCGCAGCTCAGTGAAAACGTGCGTATCAAGCACCAACACAGCCAAATCTCGTGCATCCCAAACCGAGGAAACAAATTTGGTTGATTCATGATGACAATGCCGCTCTTGTCGCTAGGAGCAGGCACGCGGAGCACGGAGCACGGACAACGCGCTGTTTGTGCGACCCACGCGCTATGTTTTGTATATAGATACGCATCACGTACGCTGTTTTGAGTCCATGTCTTTGTGGACAAGAAAGTGTAAGATGATGGGCTCACGGGGTTGATTTGTGCGATGCCTCGGAGAAGGGGGGTTGTCTCTGGTGTGAAAGTTGGGCCTGGGCGTGGAGAACTGGAAGTTGCTGTTATATGGAAGATATTTGCTGTTTAATAGAAGGTATTCGCTGTTGAATGAGAGGCGTCTGCTGTCAAATAAGAGGTCTCTGCTGTTAAATAAGAGGTCTCTACTATTAAATAAGAGGTCTCTACTATTAAATAAAAGGTCTCTACTGTTAAATAAGAGGCATCTGCTGTTCAATAAAGGTCTCGGCTGTCAAAGGAGAGGCATCTGCTGTTAACCGAGAAAGTAGTCGAAAGGTCTCCGCTGTGATTGATCCGCAAGACACGATCCCGCTCATCGCCTTCGGATGCTCCAACATCTGGCCCTCGCGCCGTCTTTATACACACCACGGCGGCTGCTTCTTGGAGTGCCTCTGCACTTGTTACAGCACATTTCGCCCCGCGTGCTGATGAAGACGGGGTTTTCATCGCCGTGCGGCTGTAGGGGCCTCGCGTTATCGCGACGACGCTCTTTGAAGAAATCAAATTAAGGAGCTCGAGATTTCGGTCGCGGAAGCCGGGAATCATGCTCAAGGCGTCGCGACAGCATCGCTGTTTACTAGGCATTTGTGGCTTCTCGAATTCAGCGACATGGTAGAGAGGGACAAAACGCTGGAATGCCTCGGGCTGAAATAAACCTGCTGTTGCTACTAGATAGGGCCCCGAGGGACCTGCTATTTCTTACACCGCTGGTGCTTTCTAGTCCGGAAATTCATCCATCGTCTTGTAAATGCAGGTCTTGAGCACTATATTGCTGCCACTCACAGTATATTATGATGTATTGACTCCTGATCGAGATGTCGCTAGAAAAATTTGATTCAGAACCAGCTAGGGCCAATGATATTTGGGATTCTCAGAATCCCCAATGGATGTCCTCATTTTCAACAAGCGAAGTGAAGAGCTGCGCTTTTTGGCTTGCCTGTAAGAAGGCGCTGCTGCATGGCGGCCTCCTCCACAGTCGAGAGGCCGTACGGACATACCATTCTTACTGTGGTAGATGAATCGCGGCTCGAATTCACCCGTTACAGCAGGTGGCAAGGCGCCCGAGGCTGGTTCTGGCACCTATCGCAATCAAGGCCGACAATAGCCTCGTGTCCGCGATGTGCCTCTCAAAGAGTTATCAGCCCATAGACGCAGCATTCTTGCACAACATCAAACAGGAATTGGCTTCACTTCCATGCCAGAGCAACTTGCTGCCAGATGCAAGCCTTGATCTCCCTAGCTTCCTCTCTGAAAAAAAGAGCGCCCCCAGGCACTCGCTACCTCTGCAGGGCAGGAAGCTCAAAAGTGGATGTCCTCGTCAATCCGCGGTCCAGTAATGCAACTTCGTGGTGGCTTCAGATGCGCTACGTGTTCGATTCTGTGGCCGTGGTGAGTGCTTCACCTATCTCGCTGACGTGTTATCAACAGTCTTACTGTTGCATGGACCCCCGCGGCCCCTGCAACAGGCCTGCAGCTTACTCTACACTGGCTCCATTGAAGTGATAGTTTGACGAACGTCTCTCGTTTTGGACCGCAAAATTACCAGTAACATGCAGTGGAGTCTGCTGAACACTGCTGCCCCCAGTCATGGGCTCTAGGTCCAGTGATGAAGCATTGCCACGCGACTGCATTTAGGCTTGCGCCAGCCTTTCCATATACCGTCATTAGCACCATATGAGCTTCACGCCGGAGAAGATTCCGAGTTACGAAAGATGATTTCCAGAATGGAGTGCCTAGAGTACGACCCCTGAGTTGGTTTACACCCGTTGCTTTCGGCATTAACGATATCAGCGCGGCGTGCTATTAAATCGCTTTTCCCTGCATAAAATTTATGAAATTCACTCACGTAGTCTAGGTATAGGTGGCGTTCTGCCGTGGTATATCATTGGG
Source organism: Claviceps fusiformis PRL 1980 (assembly GCA_000223055.1). Lineage (NCBI taxonomy): Eukaryota > Fungi > Ascomycota > Sordariomycetes > Hypocreales > Clavicipitaceae > Claviceps > Claviceps fusiformis. Next base: position 20,266 of record AFRA01000290.1, read on the forward strand.
CGGACTTGTCCTAGTCATAAACCTCCGTACAATGCACCCCTGTTCATTCTTACAGAGGTATGTAACTGGGGGGAATTGATGGCATAGCGTAATGCCACCTAGAGGTTTAGACTACTCAGGGGAATCTAATAAGTAATATATAAAGAAAAGTGCTTTCTTTATAAACAGTATTAATACTATTAAGTAGCACGGGTTGTAGGTGTAAAGTCATTTAGAGGTTATACTGTATAAGGTAATATGACGTAGCATAACCTACTTAGTACTCTAAAAAAATCATTAATAACATAGTATAACAATAATTTTCTTCCTATTACCTACGCGACTAAGTGTTATTAATACTACCTATAAGTAAAGCACTTCTCTTTATATACAGCGGGCGGAATAACCTATCTAGTCCAAGGCTGCTATCACAACTATATTTAGCCTAATAGCTTTACCAATAAGCTTAGCAGGAAAGAAACTAATCAAGAAAGAGAAAACATCTATAAAAAATGAAAGGGATACGGTATAAGGCATATCGATTTTCTATTATTACTATTTTAATTTAAATTTTAGCACATTCATCTAGATAAGTTCGTTATACCTTCCCTTAAGTAGATGGTTTATTCCACCCCCTCCAATACTTATTACATTTTCTAGAGTACTCTAGAAATATAGGCAGCATTATACTATACTAGAACTTCCACTGAGTTTATATACCCCTATAAGAACATGCAGAGGGTGTATCGTGTGCAAACAAAGTCTGTTTTGGGTAAATAGCGCTGAGGGCGCTGGGTGGCGTAAGGAACTGGCGTAACATCATTCAAGGTTTGTGTGACAAGGGCCGTGTAAAGGGGGCTTAAAATCAGAGATTCAATTCAAAGCTAATAATTGACTTTGGCTCTCTAAGGTGCATTGAAGGATTGAGTTCCTTCGTGGCCCCTAGGGATCTTTCGAAGTCTTATACACATGGGCCTTAGGCAGGGATGCCTCAGGTCTTAGGGTCTCTTTCAATCTAAGGGGTAAGTCTCATCCACCTCGTACGTGTGACAGGTTGTACTGTAAACAAAAACAGGGATCTATTGTACAGCGCGCCAGGAGCTTTCGACCCAGTTTGGATTCTCACTAGATAATGAGATGAGTCACAGGTGCGATGCATCATGGAGGACATTTATGATCACGGCCGCCCATTTCAAAAGAACTATTGTAATGAATAAAAAGGTTAAAGGTTCGATTAAGGTTTGTGGGCGGGTACCGGAGCTGCATGCTGACGTCACACTGCGCAGGGATTATGCTGTGCAGCCCTGACGGATCTGCGGCTCGGTCCGCTGTGCCGGTCCAATCGGAGTCCACGGCCGCAAATCGGGTCAGCCACCCGGCCCCGGACCCCGGACTCGAGAGTCCACATAGCTGCAATAGCTGCATGCATTGTCCGCATCGGCATATGGCGGTTTGCACAAGACTCCGAATGCGTATATGTGCGCCATGCGGAAACTTTTTGAGAGCGCCCAGGGCGCGTATTGTCTCGGCTACGCGCAGTTTCCTCTTTTCTGCTGAGATTCACGCTGTGGGTTGAGCCAATCATTGCGAATTCAATACATCCCCTGTTTGTTTTCACAGAGGTACACGACTGGGGTGCGCTTGCCCGATGATGTAGCGTGGCGTAAAGCCATCTGCACATTCTGAGTACTCTAGAATTAATTATGAATAATATATAGGGAAAAGTCTCTTTTAGGTAGGTGGCGTTGATGGCGTTGATGGCGTTTGGTGGCGCAGGTATTAGGCGTAAAATCATTCAGGAGTTATACTGTACGTGCGACCAAAATGAGGTGTGAAAGCAAGCTCGCCTGGGAATAGAACTAACGAAAAGAAACAAAAATGGCAATGAAGAAAGAGAAGGAGAAGAAGAACAAGTAGAAGAAGAAAGTATCAAAGAAAACTAAACTCTAAATCCCCACTCCATAATACCAGTTACCAGTACGCTCTCGCACATTTCCTGCACGTGTTCAAAACTTCCTACCCGCATACACAAATCGCTGGCTAACTTACACTATTCTCTTTATATATCTTCAAGCTGAACTTGGCAAACTCACTCCTCATGCGGATCCGTTTTCCAAACACGGTAAACAGTGGTGGCACCGCACAAAACAAGGTCGCCAGCACGGCCAGAGTCAGACATGCGCCGTTGGCGCCCAAGCCGTCGAACAGCGTGGTGGCCATCATGGGAAACACGGCGGACATGAGCGAGCGGAGGACGGAGAGGGCGGCGAAGCCACTCGCCGCGTAGCTGAGATAGCTGTCGGCCAGGTAGCCCGCCAGGACGGTGTCAAACTCGTTGACGGCGTATCCGACAAACACGAGAGCCAGCGTAGGGACGATCCAGGGGATGCCTGTGACGACGGGCGGAATTGTCCACGTGAACCACCAGAGACCTCCTGCCAGCAGGGGAGCCGCGATGCAGAAGCCGAGGATTTTCTGCTCCGGCTCAACTGGCTCGCCCTGTTGCTCGCGACGGGAGAGCATGCGGTGGTCCCGGATGCGGGTGAAAACACCGAGTGGGAGTCCAATAGTCAGAGGCACGAATGCCAAACAGGACAGGGTCGCAGAAAAGCCCATGGACCTGTAAATGGGGGGCAGAGCTTCCGAGAACAGATAAATCAAGGCGGATGCAAAGGCGCTCATCGACGCCACCATGAAGACAATGGGCTCGGTGAAGAACAGCTTGACAGGGCGAAAGAGACCAACTTGAATAAAGGTTTTCAAATCAGGAGTGTGATCAGGATTCAATGCCTTGAGAGTGCGGTTGCCGGTCTGACTTTGCAGGGATCGGACCTCTCGTTCGAGGAGTAGTGATGGCCGTGACTCCCGAATGCCGAGCAAGAAGAGCACGGTGGCAGCCAGGACGATCGCAGCCACGTAAAACACCCATTGCCTAGAAAGGTCAGTAAGGAATACAAAAGAAAGAAAAAACGGGGACCAGCCACGGTGCGCGTACCATCCCAAGTTTACCACGATGAAAGTGCTCATCATGGGCCCGACCGTGAGTCCCACGTTCGCCAACAAGGTCCAGATGAAAATCCACCACGTTCTATCTTTTGTGTTGAACATGTCCTCGATGCTTCCTGCAACGATGATGGTGGGAATTGCAGAAAGAAGTCCGCAGAAGAAGCGCCCGGAAACGATGCCCGCCCGAGTTGGCACCGCGCCGGTAAGAGCACAGAACCCACCGTAGAGGCCTGTACTGATAATGTACAGTTTTTTGCGACCAAAGGCTTCCGAGTACGGGGGGAAAACGATTCCGCCGACCATTTGTCCGAGTAGATATCTAAAAATCAGGATGATGGCGAATTTTAGCATGTGTGTTTTTTGGGTGGGCGTTGTAACAATGGAAAAAAAAAAAGAAGAAGAGAGACACTTACACCGAGACGAATAGAAACACAGCCATTGTTTTCCCCAAGCCGAGTTCATGGCGGGCTTTCTCTGCCACGGAGCTCTGAGCACGCACGCACATCAGCCTTGTTACCAGGCACTAGAATTTGAAAAAAGAAAAAAAAAAAAAAAAAAGAATCAATCACATACCCCCGACGAACTGATTGCAGTTCTGGATCAAGAACAAATTAGCATTTGTACTCTGCGCAGTCACGGAAAACCATCAGAGGCAGAAGAAGAAAACAAGATAGGGAAAGAGAGAAAGGCAACCAAGTCAAGGAAAAAAAAAACACTTACGTAAAAAAATCTAGAAAAATCACCAAGCCGACATCATATACCTTTCGACATGTCGACCAGTTCCTGGGATGCCTCTTGTTGGACACGGACCATCGTATTGATTCGCCATCGGGCGTGTACTCTAGTTCTTGCTGCTCTAAAAGATCCTGGAGGGATCCGCTGACAGCGACTCTGAATTGCGAGGGTGCACCCTTCTCCTGAAGAGAAGTCATCGTAGCAGGAAAGAGCTAAGACGGCGTGAGAAGGTTTTCGAAAATCAGTCATTGGGTGCGAAAATGGGATCAGATAAAGTCGAGAGGTGTGCAAAAAGGGCGGGGGACCAGCTTGCGTCTTATTCATCTTATTCCCCTGGGACACAAGAACCCTCCCCCTTCTCTTCCCCGAAGTTCTGTGCTAGTTGCAGCGTAAAAAGGAAAAAGACAGATCTTTGGTCATCGGGATGATGTCAAAGGGAGGCGCAACGAGTTCCATTGTCTCGGCGAAGTGGCCTCCCGCCTCCTTTTTGGAACCAACCCCCCCCAACACACCCACACCAAGAATCTACGCATGAGACGGCATCCGGCTAGTCGGCGTATTTTCAGAGATGGCATTTTTAAGTACAAGGACCGCATCTTGGGGATCTGGACCTATAGGTCATGGATCGAGAGTGGTAAACAAAAAGAAAAAGAAAGAAAAAGGAAGAAAGAAAAAGATTAAAAAAAAAAGGTGCGACAGCTCCACTCCTTTCCATCGTCTCCATTTCCAAATCTTCACCTTGATGGCAGTCTCCACTACCATGAAACTGGGTTTCTCCTTGATCCACCAGTAAAAGAAGGGGGCGCATGACGATAAGGTTTGCATAGCAGTTCAGGATCTCGGCACGTCGCCATGTGCACTGGAATGCACCAGCCACGTGTTGCTCGCTCAGCTAGCGCCGGGATCAGCACAAGACGTATGTACATGGGTGGTGCAGGCATGCAGGCAGCCTCTGTTCTTTTTTTTTTTTTTTTTTTTCCTCTGTTTCTCTCTCTCTCTCTCTTCTCTTCTCTTCTCTTCTCTTTCTCTTTCTGTTTCTCATTTTCATTTTCATTTTCTTCATCTTTCTTTTCCGCTCGCGACACGGCCACGACCATGACGTTGCAACTCATGCTTCGGGTCTTCATCATGGTTTGCTTCCGATGCCGGTTGTGAGAACGATGGGTCCGGTTCGTGAGCTCCCGAACGGAACTCTTGCTGCTGAAACGTTGAAATTGCCAAACTTGATTGGTCCGAGCGAATCTACGTCTCGTGTCTCAAACAGGCGAATGACATGCAGTGAGCGACCCAGGGAGTTATACAACTGCCGAGGTATAGTAACCACGATGAACCTATAGACGAGAAGCAAAATGTAATAATAATATAAATGAAATAATCAAAGTTTTTCTCTGTTTCGTTTTCTTCTTCCCTTTTAGCTCTATTTCTTGGCTTATTAACTGGGTCCCCCCCCCCCCCCCCCTCTTCGGTCAGTTTATCATAGTCACAATATCTTGGGGTGTGAAAACTTCCAGCCACTCACTGCGCGTACATATGTAGCACATACTCACGTTCAACTATAATTCAAATCACATCCTAGCGCGCCATCGGAATGGGCACGGCGCATTCCGTGCCCACCACCCCCTGACTTCTTGTCTCGGATGACACAATCGCTCGTGACCCGGTGGAACATGCATAGCTGACGTGCAGTACCGTCCACGAATGGTTTGGCGTTTCCCGTCCATGAGGTGCCAGATCAGAGTGGGTGCATACTAGCAGTCTGGGAGGCACTTTCCGTAAGTGTACTCTGAAACATAACGTACCCCAAGGAGCGGGGCCTATATTACTAAAGAGAATCATCGTGACTACAACGAAAGCTGAGAACATCGTTTAAAAAAAAAAAAAAAAAAAAAAAAAAAACTAAGTTCAATCTGCGCGAAGCAAAACAAGTTGCCTGGCATCACCACATGAAGACGCAAAATGATCTTCAAGAGTACGCGCAAGTATCTTTCCCCACCAACCGTACCCGTGACCAAAGAATTTGAACAACTGAGGCAATTATCACACGTGCAGGGTTACACTCGGCCAATATTATGGAAGCATGCAGGCTCGGGCATGTCACTCCGATGGGACGGAACTTTTAACAACTCAGACACCCTTGCTTGAGGTCCTGTTACTATAGTGGAACGATTATCCGGCACGCGCGATTTGTGTAATCGAGACCTAAAGTGTGGCGCAGAGGGTCGCTTCGACCGTTTCCTACTAGACACAATGTAATGATTTACATGTGTAGTAGTCAAGTATGCACTTATGATTCAATCTACCAACGCTTTAAAATATTATGGTAAAAGATACAAGGTGTTATAAGTTTATTTTTTATAAGCCACCACATAAATGTGTACTATTCTTCGCTCTACAATAAGTAATTATACCAACGTTCTACGCAAAAGACTCCCTCTTATCTGTCGTATTTGCGGGCTTGCTTAGCCACACTATGCGTGCCAATCACACAATTCATGGGGTGCCGGATCAACAGCTCCCATATTATAAGATTGGAGGATCCCTAAACTCGCCGGAAAGGACTTGGACGTCGAGAGAGAGTTGGAGGTACGATGGGATGCTGGCATTGAACGCCATCTTTTTGATTCCAAAGCACCCATACCCTATACTAGGCCCTCGTCACAGTAATTCCTAGTAGACTGCTTCACACACAAAAAAAAAAGAAAACAAACTGAGGAAAGAAAACAAGGAGAAAAGAAAAAGAAAAGGAAAAGGAAAAAAAAAAAAAAAGACACGGAGAGAATGAAACCCCAAGTGCTAGCCATGTCATCAAGTCATCAAATCCTCTTGCATTCTCATCCCACCACACCTCATCCCAGCCTCAATCACACCTCATAGTACTTGATAGCCGGCTCCGTCGCCTCTTTCTGCTTATTCCTGTCGTCCGCATAAGCCAGCGCCGCATCCTTAAACTGGTCGATATCAAACTGCCGGGCCCAGCCCAGCTTCTGCATCTCCACAATGGCAGAAACAGCCCACGTAACGCAGCTCTGTTGAGGCTGTTGATTCTTCTCCGGAAGAGGAACTTTATCAAGCAACTCCCGGAGGTCGTCAAAGGATATCTTACCAGGGATCTCCCCAATAACAATGCGCCCAAGCAACTTGCTACTGGCCGCTGGATCGACTACCCTGTGATTTATCCACCAGCTCATTGTAGGATTGTCCATCCGCATCGTGACGGGGTTGTACCCGGACCTGTCCGTGGCATCGGCGGCAAAGCAGTCTTTTCCGGTGCTGACCTGAGGTGAGATGAGTAGTCCCCAATGAAAGGCCTCATACTTGAAGAGTTGTCGGTAATGGCCGGTAGAATAGTGGTCTCGATGGTACAGTGCCACTGTGAGGAGCCACGGAGTTGACATTTGAGGCAGAGACGCGTCGGCCTCGGAGGACATTTTGGTATCGACACGAGCGATTTCCGGTTCCATTATAGATTCTGGTGTTGCAGTTGACTCGAGAGAGTGTGGAATAGAGAGAGAGAGGCGGTACAAAAGAAGGGATTACCGGGCGACAAAAAGAGTCAGACACTTGCAACATCGTCTTTGACCGCCGCCCGCTGCTGCCTGGAGCAGTCACGTGGTGGACTGTTGGGACACCCACAAAGGATCAACCATGGAGATAAGTCAGAGAAATTTAGGTAAAATAAAAATAATCGTGAATTAAAGAAAACTGAATTACTTTTTTTCGGGGGTGTTGATTATAACACCTAGGATATATAATACATACATTTCTCTTTATTAGAATACTACATAATTTTGTTTTATTTTAGGTTCACAATAAGACTATTTCTCTCTTTTCTCTCTTTTCTCTCTTTTCTTTTTTTAAAAAAAAATTAAAAAAAAAAACCAAAGAAAAAAACCTGGGTATGTTAGAAGACCTACATATCGTAAGGCAGTTATGTAGTAAGTTACCTCTTGAGAGATTACCGCCGTATAGGTTTAAATATATTATCGCGATAACAAGACGGGTACCTAGGTCTAAAAGTCTACGACTATATCTGTATTTAGACTTGTCCATCAACATGCTTCTCGAATTCATTGATGCTAACGTCACGATGAATATCCTTTCCCGCTGTGTCGGCATGCAGACTGTGCGCTATATCTCTTTGGCTAAATAAACCGTCCACAAATCCCTCTGCAGACAGCTCCTTCTTGCCTCCATCCACGCCTTTGAAGGTGCGGAGCCAGGTTGTTTCCTGACCACTCCTTCACGATGAAAAGTACAGGTCGTGCCCATATCAGGCAGCCTCTGCCAAAGCTTGCGCTCTGCTTCCAACTCCGCGTCGTACTTGGGCAGCGCAGCAAGGATTATATCAGTATCGGGGCCAGGGGTATCACCCCAGTGCGCCTTGATGTACTCCCAGTATTCCGGATACCATCCCGAGAAGTCCCAATCGACAATGGCAGCAACGTGGCCGTTCCTCACGATGATGTTCCTCGAAGCCAAGTCGGCATGAGTAAAGCAGATCCGATATGGAGTTGTGTGCAGCTTGACCACATCCTCTCCAATGTATTGCTCAATGTCTTCCATGACAATATGACCTCTCACCACGCCATGAAATTCTTCGAGGCTCACGGGACCGAAAAGATTCTGCCCCACCCGGAAATCCCGCGTTGGATTCTGGAACGCCGAAGAGACCTGGTCCTCCACTGGTGGTGGCAGCTCGCGAAGAATGGTTAGGTATTGTTTGAGTTCAGCAGTAATGACATTCTTCTGCTCGGTCGACAGGCTGCGACAGGCTGCCCCCAGGGTTTGGCCCTTTATGTAAGACATCTCAACGTAGATGTAGCCTTCGTCTATGTGGACAGCAAACACTTTGGGAACCGGAATCGTGGTGTGCTCAGCAATGTATCGCAATCCCTCTACCTCAGTGGGACGACATGGCCCTTTGATGACGCGGTGCCAGCTTACTCTCACCACGATGTTACTGCTGAAGGGGCGAAAGAGCAGTCTGCCGAGCCAAAGACGTGTTCGCAGCGGCAAGAGCGATCCGATAGATAGACCAAAGAGCCACCACATGTCGGCTGGCTTGAACAGGATTGCCGAGGCAGAAATGAAGAGGCAGAAACGATGGAGCAGAAATGTTAGTACTGACAGGTTAGATGAAGAAAAAAAAGGAGGATGGCTGGGAGGAAAGGCGACAAGTCAGGCTAAAGAAGCGAATTGAGATCACGAGACCCACACCGCCGCACTCTGTGCCGTCCATGATTGGTTCAATCGTCTGCCTGGTTGGCGCCTTCCCATTCCATGCTGATTCGCCGACGTCTTCTTGCTTGTTAAGTGCAGCTTGTTCGACGCGGCGACGCGCCATGAGATCATAGGTCGTATTGTTGGAAAGCACCAGACAAGAAGCGGAGCCTTTGCCTTCATTTGCGTCATGGTGCAAAGCGCGCAGGGAAGGCACAAGAAGCGCAGTTTCCTGCTTTGCCCCTTGTAAATGAACTCAATAATGAGACCTTCCGGTGGAGAACTAAATTTTAATTGGGTAGGTACCTAGGCGCGCCACGCCTGCTCCTGGTGACAGCCCGTGACAGATCTGTGACAGTTTTAAGCAACTAAAAGTATTATAAGGTATTACAAGACAGCGTATTATAATTATAAAACATAAAATCGTCACGAAATTTGGCGGAGGCTGTCACCAGGAGATAGGTCCGCGCAGCTAGGTAGGTACCTAGCAGGTAGGTAGGTACCTAGCAGGTAGGTAGGTACCTAGCAGGTAGGTAGGTACCTAGGTACCTTACTTAAGGTGATACCTCTTATTGCCGTGAGCAGCCACACGCAACTACGATTTGCTCCGCCAGTTGTCGCGTATAATCATTCAAATCTTCTACCTTAGACAACGCCATGAGACAATCAGATTCGACGCAGAGACATCCCCCGCCGTTCGTCCCTCGAAATCAGTCGCACCAAGCGGGCAAAACTCAGCCGCCACCTCCATCAACTCCGGGCTCGAAATTTCTGCCGCAATATGCAAAATGGTTCGTCCCTGATCGTCTGTGCGTGCCAGGTCGGCGCCATGCTGCCGCAGCATCCTGATGCTCGCAATGTCATTTCGCCATGCGGCGAGGTGAGCTGGCGTCCCACGGTTGACGTCGCTGCGGGAATGTACTATGGTCTTGATGTTCGTACGGAAGAGGAGCATGGCGAGGGCTTCGTGTGCTCGGGCTTGTATGGCAACATCAATCGCGTTGAAACCTGGGATGCCTTGGAAGTAGACGGTAAAGTTCCAGTCGAATCTTGGATCGAGCTGCCTGATGAGCTGAGAGAGTGTGTCAACACTGTTGCGTACTAACGCAGTAGTGATGGCTTTGTGGGTTCGACCAAGCCCCGGATCAGCGCCTCTTGCGAGCAGAATGGCGACAATGTCGGGCCAGTCGTGCGCGATGGCCTCGGAAAGGATCGTAGTATCCTTCTCGGGCACTTGTACTTGAATGATCCTCGTATTGGGACAGAGGCCTTGGTCAAGCAGGATGCTAAGCTTTTCTATTCTGCGCATGTCTATGATAGGCTCGAACAGGAGGGCACACAGTCGTGGCCCCATCGAGTTCAGTTGATCAGCCGTCAAATGAGAAAAGAGGTGGTGAAAGCTCAATAGCCGCTTGTTCTCGAGTTTCATGGCATATTCCAGCACGCAAAGACCCCCGAGGTTGGACGATGGCTCCAGCAGGGGCATTTCTGTCGCCAAAAGTTCAATGACATTGTGTTTTCCAACCCACAGAGCTTCCGCCATCAGCCCAAAAGCGTGTTGGGTATGGAGAATCCGCTTCATGTTACTCACAAGGCATATCCGAAGCGTTTGTGCGATCAGAGTATTGGTCTCCAATGACCAAGATATGGTTCCATTGTCGTGTGGCGAAGCGAGTGATAGGATGGCAGGCCGCCCCGTCTCGTTCTCGTGTGCTTCTAGGGCGTCATGCTGATGCAGTGATATCAAGCCGTAGAAGAACGAGTGTTTTACAATTTTGGGTACTCCCCCTTCCATGTAAGAACAGCGGTCGAAGCAGTGCCGCGCTGCGTCGCAGAACAGAGCCCAGCAACCTTGACCAGCGTCGTTGTGAGCATCCAAGATGTCGAGAGTCAAGAGAACCCGCACTATTGGTTCGGTAATGATTTTGAAGCAGGAGGGATGGTTTGACAAACGACCGCCTGGTTCTTTTAAGAAACTGTTGGCATAGAGCGACTGTATGGGATTAGCTCCAGCTCTCGACAGAACTGGCAGTCTACCACAAAGCTCCACCAGCCGCTGCACCAGTCCTACCTCGGCCGACGAATTCAAGTGATGAAGAGGACTGCGACCTTGGCCATCGAGGACCGCAAAATCGACGCCTTTCCGAACGAGTAGATTGACCAGGTCCAACTCGCCCCATCGAACAGCAATATGCCCGATAGGCAAGTTTGCGGATCCCCGGGTGACATCCAGGTGTTCCTGCTGTAGGAGCATATACGCAACATGCGGTCGGGGTGGAGAAGCGTGCTGCCGTTCGTTGACGAGTGTATCAATGTACAGCAGTGACTCTAACAGAGGTGAATAGCCTTGGTTCGTAATCGAGTTGATGTTGGAAATCCGCCAAGGGTCGTTGTCGCAGAGCCATTCCATCATCTTTGTGTCATTGGTGGCAGCAGCATAATGCCATATGTTTCTCCCATCAATGTCCGTGCTTTCAGTCGACACACCGTATCGTTTGACGAGCAGACGCATCATTTTCACGTCTTCCACAACCATGAGTGGAGTCCTCCCATAGGCATCAACGGCGTAAAAATCGGCACCGTACGAGGCGAGGATACGGAGCATCCGATGACGTTGCCCGCTGACAACCACGTGTAGAATTGTTCCATTTTCCATCTCGCCTTGGGGAAAGGAAAGGTTTGCATCGAAGCGGGCGTCCAAAGCTAATCGCTGTAAATACATGTCGTCGCCGTTGAGAACACAGTCGCGAACACTTAGATCAAAGTCCTCGTCGCTCATCGCCGGCATGGCAATAATAGTATTTCTGGGTAGAGATGGATGGTTCTGATTCATTATTTTACAAATCGCAGGACCAATGTCGTCCTGTCGTTCCCACGGCAATTGGCCACGGTCAAGAACCAGATTGTAACCCAGGACGATGGCGCACAGTCTCTCAATAAGCTCTCGTAAGTCCGAGGGCACCTTGCCGGGAAACAGACACAAAAGCATGGTGCGGAACCCCTGGTCTAAGCTGCCGCCTTTCTCCATGATAGTCTGGAATATCTCGTGGTCTCGTGTCTTGACCGACGCTACAAACCCAAGACTTGCAAGCGTTGCCTCATCACGGGACCGCGGTACAAGTCGAGGTTTGAATCCGAAACCGACAGCAGGGGATACAAGCGCCCGAATAGTGTCGTTATTGGCAGGCTCTATCATTGCAAGTTTGGCAGACCAGGACGATTGCTGCTTGAACTGCACCAGCAATTGAGGTCCCCACAAGGCGCAGTATAGAGGAGAGCCGAAACCGCCCGTCGAGTCGACTGCGGACCCGCGACTCATCAGAGATTTGCACAATTCGGACATTCCCAACATTGAGGAAACGTGCAGAGGCGTGAGATGTCCCTGTTCAAGCGCGTTGGTCAGCTCGATGATCCTGGCAGCTCTCTCCGGCTGACCTGCACATTCAAATGGATCCGGATACCTGGCTCTTGCGAATTCCAGAACCCACTGAATGAAGTTATTACGTCCCGGGTCTGAGAACAGCTTCTCGGCTTCGCATTTGATGAGGGACCATCTGGCGTCTGCGTGGCGATGCCATTCCGAAGCAGCTACTCTGTAGAGGGGCCTCTGGCGATTGCGAGCTCGCACCAGGCATAGTTCGGGAAACAACTCCAGCGGCGGACGACCATGACACGAGAGATTTAGCTCCTGCATCCAGCGAGTAATGATGTCATCGTCAAAGGACGGTTCCGTGGTGGTGAAGACCCCTTCCAGGCTGCTTCGTCGCGCACAACTGCCCTTGTGGCCCGCCTCCAGACCGCGCGGGAGAGCGCTTGTGAGGCCAGGACGAGATGGCTCTCCTGCCGGGGGTTCCGACACCAATCTGTGGTGTATAGCAGAGAGGGAGCTTGCGTCCTCGCAAACGAGCGCAACAACTGACAGATGTGGCTCGAGTGACCTCAATGTCGACTGCAGACTGACAACCGTTATGTCTCCGAGATTCTCGCGTATCGTCGTCAAGAAACTATCCAACCGCCCCAGAACACAGTAAGGCACATTTGTGTCGAGTATCTGTTGGCCGTCGTCCTCGTAATATTGGACTAATCGGTGCAAGCCGGACACCATGCCCAAGATCCAGCGCAGCTCATCACGCAGCGTATCGAGCTGTTCTCGCACATGGTCAGACTGCTGGACAGCTTCAATCGTAAGCTGCGGGAACACGGATGCGATCCTCGCGATCGAGTCCTCCAAGGCAGACCTCAGGGCCAACTTTTGAGTCGCGCCCATTCTGGTCGGAAGAGAGTGCGGTAGTCGGGAGTCGGTAGTGCATTCGGCATTGCTCCACTTTCTGAAGAATGAGGAAATCGTCTAGGGTGTGATCCACGAAACGAGACAAACTTTGTGCTCGAAAAATCGTGCGAAAAGTGGACACACTTGCCATTTTTGGCACTAAAATTCCGCCGGAAGTTATAGATTTTTATTAAAAACCCTAATAAACACTATTTATAAGGATTTTAATATACTATACTAGTAGGGGCTATGTAAATACCTATAAAAGGTAAAGTATATACTAAGAATATAAATTCTACCTAAAAATAGGTATAAAGTTAAGTATTAGTAAAATTTAGGTATAAACTTTATATCTATACTTATATATAAAGATTATTACTACTATAATAACCTTCCTTAGTAGATATAGCATACTATTGAAGCTGTTATGGACTAGCCTAGATAGCGACTGCAATCTAGTGTCGATAAAGTTATTATTATCTATAAGGAGGAAGGAAAGACTACTATCTCCCTCTGCTACGTGTCTATTCTATATACAATGCATACTTATAGGGTTTGCCCTATAGGTATAGTGGGTTACTTTATATACCCCTCTCCTACTCTACTAAGGATCTAAGCCTTTAGCTTAAATTTATTATATAGCCCCTTACCCTACTACCCTTTAGCTATTAAGTAGTTAATAAATATTTAAAATATAATAATATATAATAATATTAATAATATACTTTACTAAGGGCTATTATTTATTCTAGCTAATTATAGTTTATTATTTAGTATTAATAAAATAAACTTAAAAATAGAAATTAAAAAAAAGAAAAAAAAATACTTAAATTAGATAGCTAATTATATTTAAAATACTAGCTATAAATCACCCCTTTAGCTTCTTTATTTTTATAAATATAATCCTATTATTATTCTCTTTATTAAAATTCTATATACTTTAAGCCTCCTACTTAAATATTTATTAATACCTATTTATTCTTTATTATTATTTATATTTTACCTATATTTATCCTTTAATACTAATAAAAGATTTATTATTATTATATATTAAATTTAAATAGTAAGTTTTTTTATTCCTATTACCTTAATTATATTTAAAAAAAACTAAATATTATAAAAATATATTTATTACTATTAATACCCCTCCTTCTCCCCCTTTACCTTTAAGTAGCTACTATATCTTAAGCTATTATAAAGTAAAGGGAGACTTTAAGAATAAGTTATATACCTTTATAAATCTTTTTAAGCTAAATATTTAGTGCTTATTTTATATTATTTATATAGTAAATAATAGCCTATTCTTATATATACTAAGCTTTATATACTTTTATAAGAAATATTAAAGAAGAAAATTAACTTATATAAAAAATATTACTATATTTACTTAAAGCCTTACTCTTTATTACTTTACTTATAAAATAATAATAGCTATTTTCTATAGTAAAGCTATAAAAATACTTTATATTTTTATTTATAATACTTTTAATAATAAAGGGAAAAAGATTATTTTAAATAAGCTATTTAAGGCTTTATA
>AFRA01000291.1:0-34988 GCA_000223055.1 Claviceps fusiformis PRL 1980
AAGACAAAAAAAAANAAAAAAAAAAAAAAAAAAAACAAAACTAGCCTCCATTTCATCATGCGCTGCAGACAGCTGAGTAATATTGAGTCACAGAGTATTACTGCCATTATCCAGAATGCCCAACATGGACCAGCCTTGCCTGAAACCTGCATGGTTGTGTCTCTAGTTTTTTTTTTTTTTTTTTTTCTTTTTTTTCTTTGTGCACTCCAAATAAAGTCCTATCTAGCAAGCTCTGTCTTTCTGCTGAGCTTTTAGTCGTGACACGCAGACCTGTTCCGATTTGAGACGTGAATACGCGCATCTAGCGCGAGGTGACCAACATGCAAAACCATGGTTTTGATCGCAGTACATTCATATTGCATTCGGAATCCTTATCTTCTCAGGGATGGCTGATGATGAGAGACCAGGAATGATCAATTCGTCATAGATGCATCCGATACAAAGGACAAAGACAAGGAGATTTTGACGTACCGGATTACGCGTTACGCTGCCAATTCGGCTTCGAAGCCAGGCGCCTCCCATTTCTTTCCCCCTTTTCTCCCTCCCCCTTTTCCTTGATGGCACAGAAATGGACCATTCTGTCGACAGCAACTACCGGAGCGGCAGCAGGATACCAGCGTCTGCTCCGCGAATCTCAAGCTCAGATAGAGTGCCATCCAAACTGCGAGAAACCTGCCACGCGTGTGCTTTGTCCAAAGTTCGATGCTCCAAGGAGAAGCCATCCTGTGCACGATGCTCAAAACGAGGCGTCACATGCGAATACATTGTCACGAAGCGGCCGGGCCGCAAACGCGATCCCAACAAGTCAACACTTATCAGAGGCAGCCACTGCGAAGGAGGCTTCGATGCTTCTGCCGCCGCAGGACCGCAAGGCACGAATGCGAATTGTATGTGGATCGAGGATATTCTGCCGGCTGTGGTCGCAAGTGGACATGGCGGAGGGGGTACTAGCAATGACGAGTATCTCGACTCGACGCGAGCCGATGCCAATTCACCAATGTTGTGGCCCTTGACCACCAACGAGGGGCTAGACATGGCCGGTGACATGTCGGATTTTCTCATGCCACTCATGACGCCTCTGTCAACTACTACCTTTACTGTCAAGACGCCGGATTTTCTCAACGCCTCAGTCCACGTTTCGGCGCCCAACACGCCAGACAATAACCAGCCTATGCAAGACGGCTCCAGCGTACTACAGCTTCTCGTCCCAGATGGCGCAGGCGAAGGGCACGATGCCACTGTCGAAGAGGCATTGTCTCTCGATTTCTTCTCCACGTCCAGTTCGAGATCCCTATCCAGCGTGCCTGTGTCATCGCCAAGTAGTAGTAGGGTTGCCGACGACTCAGACTCAAGCGCAACGCCGTCCTCATGCTGCTGCCTAGTCAAAGCTCTCGAAATCATGGCCAAGCTTTCTTCATCAGATCTGATCCATCCTCCCGGAAAATCTGTGTTGACTAGCAGAAAAAATGCTGTCCACGACGAGTCACTGTTCGGGTACCCCCCAACAAGTCCCTTGCTCAATGCCACGTTCACGGCCAACAAGCAGACCATCGAAGCGCTTAGCACCATGCTGCATGGCTCATGTCAGGAGAATGTCTATCTTCTTACGTGCATGTCCATGATCGTTTTCAAGGTCCTTCGGAGATACGAAGTGGTCGCGGGGCAGTCAGTGTCCACTGACATGCATGTCGTCAGTGACTCTTTGTACGAAAATGACGCTCGGCAACGACACGGGCACCGAGATGGATATTCACATCGGCGCGTGGCTGCTCAGTTGGTTCTGGGGGAGTTGCATCTGGTGCAGCAACTAGTCAATCGCCTGTCCTCGCGACTCAGACACAATCTGGACAGGACAGCCGACGACGGGGTGGACTCTGAAAACAGTGATGGCACGCTGGAATATCGGGATACTTTGGTTGAAGATAAAGCACAGACGTCTTTCTTTTCTGCAGCTACGCTATCTCAGATAGATGGTGATCTGCGAAAAGGCTTGGTGATGCTGTCTTCGAGTATTATTAGTATGCTGCGGAGAATATAATTCCTTTTTTTTTTTTTTTTTTTTTTGTCCAAAAAAATTCTTTTCTTTTAGCGCCAAGAAGCGAGAAGACAAAGTCAATTGGTTCAGAAACCACGTTATATAGTTGCCCAGCGCCTCGTATTTCCTCGCTGTCACCACTATTTCACCGCCCGTCATCTCATTCTCTCAATTGCCAGCTGAAGGCGCGGTTCGTTCATGGGTACAAGACGCATCTACAGCCTTTCCATCCGTGACAAACTCTTCGACCCACCCGATTGTCATCCTGAAGGAGTCAGCAAAGAAAAAAGGGAGGGGGCGAAGCAAAAAAAAGAGACAGAAAGAAATAACCTTTCTACTGACATGCTTCTCTTGGTGTCGGCAAACACCTCATGATCATGCGCCAGGTGCGTCTTGTACCACGGATCCTGCTTCATGCGCTTGTAGTCTTCGATATCCTCAAAAACAACCTGACTGAAGCAGTCAAAGTCGGCGAGTCTGCACATTTGGGGATCGAACAGCTCGGCCATGAGAGCCCTGGTGGCGGACTGATTGTGGATCTAGTTCATGTTGGAAAGCATGAGTACATGTGTTTGAGGTGTGTTGTTTAGTTTTTTTTTTTTTTTTTTTTTTTTTTTTTTTCCCCTCCTAAAATCTTTCTACTCTGTCTGCTTTTTGCTCATCTACTACTCTTCATTGGGGTTTGCATTTCATTCCGAGCAGGGAAACAGGAAAATCAGACAATGTAATACCTGCGTCCAGCGCCGTATTCCGTACTTCACCATCAGGTCCTTGGTCATCGGAGCCGACACATTCACCATGTGGTCTCGGTAGGCCTGCTCGGACATGCCCTCCTTTCGGTAGCCGCAGATTGTGAGGCACAAGTATTTGGTCTTTGTCTTTGGAGGGGGCTGGGGCGCTGCGGCTTCGGGGGGGACGATGTTTGTCATTTTTTTTTTCTCGGATTTTGAAGCGTGACTGGGAGAAACGGGCACTCTCTTTAAAAAGTCCTTTGCAATAAATCTTCAGTGACTATTGATTATTTTTTTTTTTCTTGTCTAGATGAACTGTCTAGGTGGAATGCCGCCGAAATGGTAGGACTTGATACTATGGGCTCGTTGTACGACCGAGACGGGGATCATGCTGATGGTTTCATGGCCGTGTTTTTAAGTCATTCTGGCATCACACCGATGCGTGGAGGTAAGTAGATTATGCTACAGATCAACCTGGTAACAAAAAAAAAAAAAAAAAAAAAACCAAACACCTCCCTGAACACGCGTCCTCGGCACGGTTTCGTATCTTTTGATTCCAAAGGACCTGTATAACCACATATACTCTTCCAACAAGATTATCTGGACATGTACCACTTTTTTTTCTTTCTTATTCTTTTCTTTTGTCCATTTCTGGTATCATCTCTTTGTTGTGTATACACCGAGTCAGCCCCAAAAGTCAAAAGTCAAATGGGGCTGGGTGGGCGCCCGGGTCGGACGAATATTGGTGCGACAGGAAAGTGAGAAAGTGACTTGCCCATGACCGATCCGACCGCCTCCAAGAAAAATAATGTGGTTGTTTCTCCCCCTTCAGGATTTCTTCCGTCTCTTTGTCTGACGGGGCTTGTTTGTTCCGAGTGCTTGAGGCGAGACAAAGGTTCCCCTTTTTGGCTGGACTTTTTGACGCGACCGGTTTCCTTGTCTCCCGCTGACGATTATCTTGGTATTCGTGATTTGCCGGTTCTTCTCACGTTGTCAGTTGCTCGATTCTCACGCCGTGGTACAAGTCGCCATCGTCCTTTGATCTTATCGGCGGGGTATGCGGAAGAGCTTCATGTGTGTCAGGATGGCATACCAGCCAACATTGACGAGTGCCCATGCCCTAGCTCTTGCTTCGGGGTGCTTTCTATCTGGTAAGATTGTTCCTTTTCCTGTTCAGCGTGCGCGCGCCTGGAACGCTGCCGAGGAAAAGCTGACAAAACTCTAGGAGCCATGTTTTGCATTTCGGCAGTCATGGTTCCTGCGCTGCTCGACACAGACGCCGAGTCGAGTAGCCTGGTCGCGCACTGGGCGCGTTTGTACCATTACGGCTCGATGATGATGCCGTCCATGTCGGCTGCAATCACCATCGTCTACGTGTATGCTGCCGCTCAATACCATCAGTCGCGTCGCAAGCAGAGGGTGCGTTGTGTGGCAGCCGGCGCGCTGACGATGGCCATTGTGCCGTTCACATTCTATGCCATGGCTCCCACAAACAACGCCTTGTTCGCAATGGGGAATGCTGCCCCGGACGCGGATGAAACGGCACGAAGCCTGGTGATCAAGTGGGCGGTGTTGCATGCTGTTCGGTCGTGTATGCCGCTGGCTGGCGTGATGGTGGCATCTGTGGGCTTACCGGAGGCACAGCAGCCTGGTGGGAGCTTTGAGAAATGACAAGAGGATGAATCATGTTCGTGGGGGGGACGTCTTGTTGACAACTGGGGGCTGGAAAATCGTTTGTGGATGTATGGAATCGTCACAGATGTTGTGCATATGGAGTGGACAGGAACAGTCTCCCATTCTTTAGCAGAAACATCACGTATAGTATAAACGACTTCAGGTAGTTGAAATAAAAGAAAAACATTCGCCTTCTGTCCAACAAGCTCGAGACTTTGCTTCCAGCCCCCTTCCCCCTTCCCCCTTTCCTACTCCACCGAATACCATCGTCTCTTGCCCGCTCGCACCTCAAACGCCACCTTGGAGTCCCCCGCCAGCTTCCTCAGAACCTCGTCGGTAAAGGGAGTCAAGGCCAGAGTCCGCGTGCTCTCGTCAATGGACTCTCCGTAAATCTCCGTGACCAGATCCTCCACGCCGATGCTCTTCTGGCGACGCTGACGGACCCTTGCCAGCGCCTGCAGGACCTGCTTCTCCCGCCGCCACTTGCTGGCCAGCTCGGCTCTGATCTTGCCGGGCAAGTCCGCGATGACGACCCCGTGGGCCGAGTAACCGGTGAGGCAGCGCTGGTCGTGCATCCGCTGCAGACTCGCCATGAAGGTGCCCAGATCCTCCACCGCACTGGTTCCGTGGCCGAGGACGTTGTCGCCCGTGAACATGGCCTGCTCCTCCTCGAGGATGAAGCACATGTGGTCGTCGGAGTGGCCGGGGACATGCAGAGCACGAACAGTGGCGCCCTCGACACGGAACATCTGACCGTCTGCAATGTCCTGCTGGCCGCTCTCGGGCTCGTTCTTGTACACCTCCTTCTCCAGGTGCGGATAGAGGCGCAGCAGATCCGGCACTCCGCCGGTGTGATCGCCATGCCAGTGCGTCAGGAGGACGTGGCAGAGGTGTATGCCCAGAGAGCGCAGCGTCGAGGCGAGAAGTTGCGCCCATTCGACCTCGCCGCCCGATGTGTCCACGATGAGGCGACGTCTCCCGGTGCCGACGATGTATGTGTTGGTGCCCTGGTAGGTGAACTGCCCGTATTTTTTTTTTTTTTTTTTTCTAGAGGAAACGTGAGTTAGGATACGGAGGGCATGAGATTCTTCATGGGAAAAGAGAAATCGACTCTTCGGTGTACATACCTTGCCTGGATTCTGGCCCAAAACACGGAGAACACGCGGTGTGATTTGCTCGACGTCGGGTAGTTCTGGGAGGTTGCTGGTCTGGCTCTTGAGATAATCTTCAAAAGCGCAAATGTTGAGAGATTTGTTGATTTGTCGGTACCCCCCCTTATCCCCGACCATGGTTTTGCTATTCTGATCGAGGTCTGACGACATTGCTGTGAAAGGAGGGCAAATGAGAAGAAGTTTGGTTTTTTTTTTTTTTTTTTTTACTTATCACTCTTACTTCAAACCAAAAATAGATAATAGATCAAGTGCAAGTGTACATCATCCGAGCTTAATCAGAATCATACTGCGCTTGTGACACTAGGTCTTTTTGTTGTGCTCGCATTCATGACATTCATGGCATTCACTCCACCCGTGCTCCCCTTGGAGGACACAGTCATGTTTTCTTTTCTTTTTTTCTTTTTTTTTTCCCACGAGAAACTACACCCACGTCCTACTTGGGAGCCGAGACGGTCCACTCACGGCGCTCCAGCTGCTCGGTACTTTTGTGCTCCGGATTGGGGGACGGGGTTTTGGATGCTTCGGGGTCCGAAGATGCATTGTACAGCGGGACGATGCTCAGCCGCGAAGACGTATGCAGGCCGTGTTTCGGACTTGACACAATATCGACGGATAATGTTCCCTTGGTGTCGCCTTGTGGGATTCTTGGAAAGGCCGATGGCGGTTACTGGTTGGTCGTGGGTTCTTCCCGAAGGGTCCGTCATGCTTCCAAGTCCCATCGTGTTGGCGCGCATTAGAGGGCCAGATGCAAAGCTGAAAGTGCCTGGCGCGTACTTGTTGGATGTGATAGATGATTTTCGGAGGAAAAGGGGGCTCATTCTGGAGGCTGATCGTTCTGCTGAAGCATGTCGGTGATCAACACATGCGCGGTTGCTAGTCACGTTCTCTATAATTTTCCACCCACGGAGCCTACACTAATCTCCTGCTTTTACTGTTCCTAGTTGTATTTTTTTTTTTTTTCTTTTTTTCTTTTCAATCTTTCGAGGAACAGGGAATACATCTCACTAGACTCCCAGAACCATCACTTGCCAAGAATAACAGCATTTCTCGAGCAATGCTCCCCCATCGACAAGTCACCTAACGACGCAACCCCCCTCGACTGCCAGAGGAAGAAGCTTCCCACACAATGGCGATATACACCCCGAACAAAGGCTCGGATTCCAACAGCGAGTCATGCGGTCTGAGAGTCGTTCTATTCGGTAACGAGTTCCCCAACGATGATCTACACGGCCATTTCCGCCGTCTTGATACGCTGGGCAAGGACAGACGCCATCCCCTGCTGGCTCGCTTCATGGATGAGGCCACGTACGCTTTGAAGCAAGAGGTTTCTGGTCTTAGTACGGACCTCAGGCGCACAATTCCGTCTTTTCAGACGTTGGTACAGTGGTCTGAAGATGCCGCTCTGCGGGAGGGATTGCTGTGCGGTGCGATAGAGGCGGTGCTGCTCGTCGTGCTGCAAGTGGCTTCATATATCTGGTAATGTGGAGGCGTGCTGTTTTTTCTTTTCTTTTCTTTTCTTTTCTTTTCTTGCCTTTTCTTTTCTTTTCTGTTTTCTTTTCCGTCTTCTTCTTCTTCCTCTTCTCTTCTTATTCCCTTTCTTATCCTCTATTCTCGCTCCAGTTACTACGAAACCACCCCATACGACAAAGAAGAGTGTCTCAACACGTCTCTCACCGGCATCGGCATCGGCCTACTATCTTCGACTGCCGTTTCTCTATCGCCCACCCTGGCCCACCTACCGCTCGCGGGAGCAGATGCAGCTCGTCTCGCTTTCCGAATGGGCGTCCACGTCAGGAGCATTTCCGACATCTTGGAAGCGCGTGATCCCACGGCAAAGCCTGCGTCCTGGGCCTATGTCGTCCACAATGTCGATGCCGTCGCCGCCCAGCAAGAGCTCGACGCCGTCTTCGACAAGACCAAGTCGTCGACGTCGAACAAAATCATCATCAGCGCCATGAGCCAGACCTCCGTGACGGTCAGCGGCCCGCCGTCGCGACTCAGGGTCCTGTTCAACAAGTCGGCCCTCTTTCGGACCTCGAGATTCGTTCCCCTGCCCGTGTACGGCGGGCTGTGTCACGCGCCGCACATTTACGGCCCAAAGAACGTGGAAGGCATCGTCCAGGGCTGTCGTCTCCATTCCGTGACGGAGAAGACCCTGCCCGTGTTGCCCGTCTACTCGACGAGCACGGGGATTCCGTTTCTGGCCAAAACCGCCGGCGAGGCGTTCAGCTGCGCCGTTTCGGAGCTGTTGACCAAGCCGATCTGCTGGGATCATGTCATCCGTGGCCTCTGCGACAGGATACACTGTACGGGGGCGTCGGCCGCGGCGGTAGACCACTTTGGCAACTCGCTCCCGCTGCATGATCTCGAGATGACGCTCCGAGGCGTGTTGCATGAGTCGCAGGTGACGCTCACCAACGTCCTGGCCGTGAGCTCCGCGGCGCCCGCGTGTCCGTCGAAAGTATCCAGACCGCGCAGTGCCGGTGTGTCGAAGCTCGCCGTCGTCGGCATGTCCTGCCGTCTCCCGGGAGGCGCCACCGACACGGAGAAGTTCTGGGACATCCTGGCCAAGGGTCTGGACGTGTCTCGAAAGATCCCCGCGGACCGGTTCGACATTGACACGCACTACGATCCGACGGGGAAGCAGATGAACAAGAGCATGACGCAGTACGGGTGCTTCATCGACGAGCCCGGCCTGTTCGACGCCCCCTTTTTCAACATGTCGCCCCGGGAATCGCAGACGACGGACCCGCAGATGCGCCTGTCGCTCGTGACGGCGTATGAGGCCCTCGAGCAGGCCGGCTTTGTCGGCAATCGAACGGATTCGACCAAGCTTGAGCGCGTGGGCACGTACTACGGCCAGGCGGCCGACGACTATCGCGAAGTGAACCAGGGACAGGAGGTCGGCACCTACTACATTCCGGGTGGGTGCCGGGCGTTCGGACCGGGCCGCATCAACTACTTTTTCAAGTTTTCCGGGCCCAGCTATAGCATTGATACGGCATGTTCGTCGGGACTGGCTGCCATTGAGGTGTGTGTGTGTGTGTGTGTGTGTGTGTGTGTGTGTGTCGTTCGTTTACAATTCGTTTCTCCATCCCTGCCTCTCTAGGTTAAAAAAAAAAAAAAAAAAAAACAACAAATTTCCCATTCATGTTTCAAGACTAATACAGACTCGTCATCTTCAGCTCGCTTGCCAGGCTTTATGGAACGGCGTGGTCGATACGGCCGTGGCGGGCGGCGTCAACGTGCTCACCAACCCGGACGGATTCGCCGGACTCTGCCATGGCCATTTCCTGACAAAGGGCCACAACGCGTGCAAGACATGGGACGCGACGGCCGACGGCTACTGTCGCGCCGACGGCGTCGGATCCCTGGTCATCAAGAGGCTCGAGGATGCCGAGGCGGACAACGATAACATCCTGGGCGTCATCCTGGGCGCGGGAACGAACCATTCGGCCGAGGCGGTTTCCATCACGCATCCTCACGCCGGCCACCAGGCCTTCCTGTCCCGTCAGGTCCTCCGCCAGGCGGGCGTCGATCCGCTCGACGTGTCCTACGTCGAACTGCACGGCACCGGCACCCAGGCAGGCGACCACGAGGAGATGCAGGGCATCCTGGACGTCTACGCTCCGCCGACGAGGCGCAGGGCGGCAGACAATCCGCTGCATATCGGGGCCGTCAAGGCCAACGTGGGCCACGGCGAGTCCGTCGCGGGAACGACGGCCCTCATTAAGGTTCTTATCATGTTTCAGAAGCGAGCCATACCACCTCACATCGGCATAAAGGGCGACATCAACCCCAACTTCCCCAAGGACCTTGCCAGGCGCAACCTACACATCCCCACGGCCATGACGAGCTGGCAGCAGCAGCAGCAGCAGCAGCCGGGACAGGAAAAGAAACGCCTCGCGGTTGTGAATAACTTTGGAGCCGCGGGCGGCAACACCACCATGGTGCTGGAGGAGGCTCCGGTGCGCCGCCCCTTTCTCGAGGACGGCAGGGATCCGCGCCAGACACATGTCGTCTCTGTGTCGGCCAAGACGAAGAGCTCCCTGGCCGGCAACATCGAGAGGCTGCTCGGCTATCTTGACCTTCACCCCGACGACACGGACCTGGCGGACTTGGCGTACACGACCACGGCGAGGCGCCACCACCATGGCTACCGTGCGGCCATGGCGGTTTCCAGCATGGCGGATCTGAGGAAGCAACTGTCGGCTCAGCCGGGCAAGATTGATGTCATGAAACCAGCCGGCAAGTCGGGCCCTCCCACCGTCGCCTTCACCTTTACCGGTCAGGGGGCCTCCCACAAGTCCATGAACTTGGCACTCTACCACGACGTGCCCTCGTTTCGGGACCACATGCAGAATCTCGACTCTCTGGCCCAGGGTCAGGGGTTTCCCACTTTCCTGCCGGCAGTCGATGGCTCGTACCCCTCTGACCACGAGCATTCCGCTGTCGTCACCCAGCTCGCGCTCGTGTGCTCCGAGATTGCCACGGCCAGGTACTGGTGTTCTCTCGGCGTGAAGCCGGACGTCGTCGTGGGACACAGCCTGGGCGAGTACGCGGCCATGCACGTGGCGGGAGTGACCTCGGCAAGTGACACCATCTTCATGGTCGGACGACGAGCACAGCTCCTGCAGGAGAAGTGCAAGCCGGGCAGCCACTCCATGGTGGCCGTGAGGGCATCTCTGGAACAGATCAAGCAGACCGTGTCCGTGTCCGATGCCGAGACGTCGCCCCCGCCGCCGCGCTTCGCCGTCGCCTGCATCAACGGGCCCTCGGATACGGTCCTGAGCGGCACCCGGGCGACCATCGACGAGGTCTCGAGCAGACTCGAGGCGGCGGGCTTCCGGTGTACCAAGCTCGACGTCGCGTTCGCCTTCCACTCGGAGCAGACGGACGCGATCCTCGACGACTTTGAAGACGCGGTCAAGACGACCGTCAGCTTCCACGAGCCCAAACTGCCCGTCATATCCCCCTTGCTCGGCAAGGTCGTCTTTGACGGCAAGACGCTCCACGCAAACTACGTCCGCCGGGCCACGCGCGAGCCCGTCGACTTCATCTCGGCCATCCAGACCGCCCAGAACATGTCCACCATCGGCGACGAGACCCTCTGGATCGAGATCGGCCCGCACATGGTCTGCGCCAACTTCATCAAGAAGATCCTGCCGTCGACGAGGCTGGCCCTGCCCTCCATGCGCCGCGACGCGGACAACTGGAAGACCGTCTCGGAGACGCTCGCCGCGCTGCACACGGCCGGCGTGGACATTTGCTGGAACGACTTCCACGGGCCCTTTGAGCGCCGTCTGCGCCTGCTCCCCCTTCCGGCGTATTCGTGGAACGACAAGAACTACTGGATGCAGTACAACGGGGACTGGTGCCTGACCAAGGGCAACACCTTTTACGGTCGTGGTGCTCAGGGGGTGGGGGGGGACGGAAAAGGGGCCGGCGGTGCTTCCTGGACACATGCTGCGAGCAGCCTTTGCACGTCGACGGTGCAGTGTATCGTGGAGGAGAGGTTTGACGGCGCGGGCGGGACGGTGGTGATGCAATCGGACCTCATGCATCCGGAGTTTTACGCGGCGGCCGATGGACATCGTATGAATGACTGCGCGGTAGTCACGTCGGTAGGTTATGGAGCGTTGTGTTTTGCGGGGGAAAGAAGGGGGGAAATGAAAGGAAGAAGAAGAAGAAGAAGAAGAAGAAGAAGAAGAAGAAGAAGAAGAAGAAGAAGACAGAAAGAAGACAAAAAATATAGGAAGAGTTAATGGAGACAAAAAAAAAAACACACTAGGAAAGCCTCAGCTACATCTTGCTAACCAAAACTCCCCTCCAGTCCATTCACGCAGACATTGCCTTTACTCTCGGCGACCATCTACTCCGCAAGCTCGTCCCCGCGTCCAAAAACATCAAAGCCAACATACAAGACCTCGTCGTCACAAAGGGTCTGGTGGCCAAGCGAGACCGGACCTCCCCCCAGCTGCTCCGCGTGACGGCACAAGTCACAAACATTCAGTCACACAGCGTGGCGCTGACCTGGCAGAACGTGGACAACGACGGCACCGTCCACGAAGCATTCGCCACGGCCAAGATGTCCTTTGGCAAGGCGGAGGAGTGGCTTTCGTCGTGGAGCCCCATGGTCCACCTCATCCACAGCCGGATCGAGGCCCTGGAGCGGCTCGTCGACGCCGGCGAGGCGAGCCGGTTCTCGAGGACCATGGCCTACGGCCTCTTTGCCCGTAACCTGGTCGATTACGCGGACAAGTACCGCGGGATGCAGTCCGTGGTCGTCTACGGCCTCGAGGGCTTCGCCGACGTGCGCCTCACGGACAAGGAGAGCGGCGTGTGGACGGTGCCGCCGCATTACATCGACAGCGTCGCTCACCTGGCCGGCTTCATCATGAACTGCTCCGACGCCATCGACACCAAGGCCGACTACTGCGTGACGCCCGGCTGGCGGTCCATGCAGTTCGCGAAGCCGCTCGTCCCGGGAGCCGAGTATCGGTCGTACGTCAAGATGATCCCCCAGGTCGACGACCCGACCATGTACCTGGGCGACGTGTACATTCTGCAGGACTCTGCCGTCGTGGGCAAGGTCGGGGGGATTCAGTTCCGTCGCTATCCGCGCTTGTTGCTCGATCGCTTCTTTTCGCCGCCAGACAAGCCAACAGACAAGCCAACAGCCAAGACCGCCGCCGCCGCCGCCAGCACTACCTCAGGGGGCGTTCTTTCTGGTTCGACCATTCCTAGTTCCGAGACCGTAGAGGAGCGTCTTTCGGATGTGGCGGCACATGCTGCTCCTTCTCAGCAGAAATCCATGGTGGCCACGGCAGCAACGTCCGCAGCAACGTCCGCAGCATCACCCGCGGCATCACCATCACCGGCAGCAGATACCGTGGCCGCCAAAGCCATGGCCCTCATCGCCAGGGAGGCCGCCATGGATCTGTCCCATCTCGAGGACGACGCCGGATTCGCCGAGCTCGGCATCGACAGCCTCATGTCGCTCGTCATTGCGGAAAAGTTTCGCATCGAGCTCGACGTCAAGGTCAGCGGCAGCTTGTTCTTGGACTATCCGACCATTGGGCATCTGAGGAAATGGCTCGAGGAGTATTACAGCTGAGGCATTTCGCGGTGGGGGCATGATTTTTGGCAGAGTGTATTCTGCGTGATGAGGAGGTAGATCTGTTTTCGTTATTAGACAGGGATGGACCACTTCAGAGGGGTAAATGGGAATTTCGGGCCGTGGGGTTGTGTTGATTGTTTACTGCTTTGGGTTTGTTAATTCTTTTCTTTTCTTTTTTTTTTTTCTTGTTTTACTTTTTCGTTTTAAAGGGAAGAAGAAAAAATCAAAACAGCAATTGTCTTCTCCCGCATTTTACACCCAGGGTACTCTAAATATCTCGCTCTCCATCTCATACTACCATTGTCGAAAAAAAAAAAAAAAAAAAAAAAAAAAAAAAAAAAAAGGTAAAAAAAAGTAAAAACAAATCTCCGCATAACTTGCCCTGCGTCGACGAGCAGCA
Source organism: Claviceps fusiformis PRL 1980 (assembly GCA_000223055.1). Classification (NCBI taxonomy): domain Eukaryota; kingdom Fungi; phylum Ascomycota; class Sordariomycetes; order Hypocreales; family Clavicipitaceae; genus Claviceps; species Claviceps fusiformis. Next base: position 13,133 of record AFRA01000291.1, read on the forward strand.
GGACCGCAACTCATGAGTATAGCCATCGAGCGTAATCCACCCTGCCCATGCACACAACCATAGCCGTACAATCACATCCCCACGCCTGCGCCTTGTCCCTTTGTTGGATACAATATCCCTGGTGATATGCTTCTCTTTATAGGTCTAGGATAATGAGAAAGCTGTTCCGTAAAGAGCAATATGCAGAACTTCCGTTTCAGTCAAGTAGCTGAATCGAAAGGAATATCAAGGTTAAGAGGGGATCAACCCTGCATGATTTCAGAAAACGTTACTTGCACCGCCTTCCGCCACTCGCGGTGCCTTGACTTGAAAGACACTTTCTCCGTGCATATATAACTCGTATACTTGACATGGCATTCTTTACTAACCTATAGTGTCATCACCTGCCTGTCCCCAAACGTCCAGTTGCATGATCCAACCGGTGTATCCCCTGCCACCTCGTCTCACACGTTTTCTCTGGAAGCACCGTGAAACTCCCACGGACAAGGATACGAGCTTGTCTCGCGGTTGCAGCATCTTGCTGACATATCCAATGGCAATACATGGCAACTCCATCCTCCAACTCCCATGGTCAGTGCTGCGCATAATGACAAAATGGGGTGCGTCATCTATTGTTCCCCCGGTACCAGCGGCAATGGCACCTCAAAATAGACCATTCACGCACGTCTGTGCATCAACACGGGGGCGGCTTTATCTTGTTCGATTGGATTCCTCGCGTGGTGCTCTTTGCGGGGGAGGGCGCGACGCCACCGCCATGCGGGGAGCAATCTCATCCAATGGATTGAGTTGATGGATCACATCGTTGGTCAAAACGGATGGCAAGGGCTTGACAAAGGTGCGTTGCTGTTTTCTTCGATAAGATGGGTTCCAGAGGATGCCGGCACTGGTGAAGTACCCATCGACTCCTTGAACAGAGGGATGGTTACCATGTTGTCTTATTCGAAAGAAGCAAAAGAAAGAGAGAGAGGAAGAGAGAGAGAAAGAACCATCGCCAAGGGGCAAAGATACTCTCACCCTTCCATCTTCATCCCTTCATCCCTTGGTTTTACGTACCTGGCAGCACGCCAGTAGATAAGACATGGCGTCATTCACGACTCGATGCGTGATTTATCCCCTCCCCCATATACTGATGTCTTCATTTACCCCGCGTTCAAAACCCCGTTGCCATCTCGAGGCTCAGGTCTCTCTTTGTGCTGTGCTCAAACACAATAGCATCATGGGCTGTCCGTGGCCGTAGCTTTGGCGCGGGGTCCCGCCCACGTGTTCTTGTCCCATCATGTTGCCTGTCACGATGATGCGGGCGCGGCCAGACGGAGCCACGACATGGAGTTGAGTGGAATACGCGAAGTAGGTCTACGGGTATATGAAGTGCTCGGATGTGCGCGTACGAATGCAGAGCACACTTGTTTCGATTTGAAAAGCATCAAGATAGAAACATATCCATATCTCTGTGCGATTTTGGCCGCTACGCCTTGAAACGAATAGATCCGTCACCATGGTACTTTTCAAGTCACTCGCTCTGTTATCGCTCCTGGCAGGACGGGTCAGTCATTTTTTTTTCCCCCAAAAACCAAGGACCCCCCTTCTTCCCCAATCTGACGTCGGCCATCATACTGACCCAGTCTCATCTTGCTACAGTCTCTTGCTCTGGACCCCCCTCTTCCGGGCTACGGCGTCGTAGACATAGAATGGAACGTCCAGGTCAAGCGCGGCGAGCCGGCCACCAACATCACCGGCACCGTCGAAGAGGTCGAAGCCGAGCTGACCAGGCGAAACCCCAACTGGAAACATGAGTTCGATGATCTGAGCACTGGGGGAGACGGTGCGCACCGTCTCGCCAAGAGAGCAGAAGTCGAGCAGGTGTACTGCGACAGCATCGCCCACGATTACAGGTGGCCTTTGGCCTCGACTTATGCGCTCATAGGGGGAATACGATACCTGAATGGTGTTCCGGGCAAACCTGGCGCCAATCCTGGGCCTGGAATGTGCGGCAGAATCAGCTGCAGCTGGGACTCTGCTATATGGTGGTGCAATGATGTGGGTGGCTCTGACTCCATTTCCTTTCTCCTCCTCGTTCCTTTTTTGCCATGGTCATTCGTCCCGTTTTCTTTTTGCTGACTTTGCTGCCTCAGAACGACCATTACGTCCAACTCGACAGCTACAAGGAAATCGCCAGCGCAGCCCAGGAAGTCATGGACCAGTGCCATTTTTTGGACACTACCGCCAAGACGAAAGGCCAGGCATTCGTGAAGGGAGGCTGGAATGTCATACTCCGGGGCGATAGTTGCTAAGCCTGTGTTTTTGTTTTTGCCAATCGTTTTAGTCTAGTCTATATTATACAGTTACTCAGCATTATCAATTCCTGTGCTTTATCCCATGTATAGACGTGAAACTCATGGTGGTGTCACTGAAAGCGTATGGACTATTGGATTTGACAATACCTCTTTTAGGACTCGTAGACATGCCTTATGCAGAACACAGTGCTAAGGCGTCTTTTTATAACTCTCCGACCATGAAGAAGCAAGCTCCCCGAAGCAAGTCACAGTTACGACACCAACCGGCCACGTAGGCCACAGCATCTGACTTGTCCAATTTTGTGCGTCTCGCGCAATTTCCTGACGAAATCGTCTTCAAGGTTTTCGGACCTTGTGAATCCTATGATAAAAGTAAGCAAGCTGAACCTCCAAGTCTATCAAATGATTCTACCTGTTACTGTTCAAGGGACTAGTTTTAGCCTTCCATCTTTCTTTCCCTTTGAGTAAATAGTTCCTATAGCTAGGGTTCGATAAGAATGTAACTCAATCCATTATATGGGTAAAGCAATGTATCTTAAAATAGCGTAGTGTCTTTATTTTCCCCCATGAACAGCCACGACTGCGCCTCGACAAACCAAACAACTCCAATCCAACCCTCCGTGGTGTTCCACGCAACACCACATGTCCTACAACTCACGTGTCTCTCCCAGCTGAGAAGCGCAAGGCAGTACAATGCAGCGCCTTACGCGCGAATCGGCGTACATTGCCCATGTGTACCACGAAACCTCCTCTACCGCACAAGCCGCCGGAGGAGGTACCGAAGAAGCGAGCTTCCCTTGGCCTGTTTCTTGGGGAAGAACTTTTTATGCGAAAAGGTGTAGCGCTGAAGCTGGCCGACGCTGCGAAACTTGTGTACCGGATTACCCGTTCTTTCGCAATCGACAAAGTCCATGATGTTGACATGGACGCTCCGCACAGCCTGATATAGGGTATATTAATTTCAATGGGCATCAAAACGGGAATCGGAACCAATTTCGTCAAAAGCAGAGCAATTCAGGGATGGAAAATCTACCTTTTTGCAAGAAGTTATGCTTTGCGGTACGGGAAAAATGTCCAGTTTCTCGCACAGTCGTTGCAGAGTATCGAGCTTATTTTCATCCGCGCCGTAGTGAGCCCCGAACTCGGCAACAATGGCGTCCTGGAATAATGTCCGGACTTTTCTCTCCTTCTTACTGCGCTTGTTCCAGCGGAAAAATGCACACATGCGAAAGTACTCGGACCATGACTCGGCATGCGGGTTGTACGCAAACTGGTGATAACGAGCGAAGAATAGGTCGATGGGGCCTGCACCTCTGATCGAGACAATCGCCCCTGTTGCGTTGGTTCCGGCCATTGCGTGTCAAAAAGTGCGACTTTTCCGGGACTCCGGCACAGAAGCAGGTCTCTGTCGAGGAAGTAGTTGAGTCTACGGAGCAAAGTGACGAGGAACCGGCAGAGGAAACGGGCCATGGAAACTTTTCTATGCTCTCTGTCTGCAAGGGCTGTGAATTTGATGACATGTCTAGTAGGAGAAGAAGTATCACGGTGCGGCCGAGTTTCCATGGCAATCTATGCAACAAACGCGCGATTGGGTACGAGCTTCAGAAGACAGACCACGAACAGCTTGACATTGATCAATGCGGATATGGCCCAGACTGGCAGAGCTCCTTTGTTTTGTTTTGTTTTGTTTTGTTTTTTCATTTTGCCGTTTTTCCATTTTTTTCTCTCTTTTCTTTTGTTGTTGTGTTTGACCATTCGACACCGCAAGAACCTAGACTGAGTTATTAGAACCTCCTGCATTCACATCAGGTCAGTCAAAGACACGTCCTTTTGTTTGCACATTTTTGACAGCGTTGAATGCCGTGTCGTCCAACAATCACGCCCAGACCACCTGATCGGCGTCACCAACGCGATGGCTCCTCCGACGATGCAATGACGGGCAAGGCCGTGATCATGTGAACAACAGCATCAGGCATCACAGCCCATTTCAATTCAATACCAAGAGCAAAAGCAGAGGCTCGTCATTCATTGTGCATAAGTGCACAGATTGGTGTAACAGAAAGAGTTGGTATTTATCCCGCTAGTAACTGCTTCGTTAAAACCTCACATGGTGAAACTGACATCAATTATTTTGGTGGAAAAAAAGTGGAACAGCTTCCTCGTTGATTTTCTATTGCCCCGCCGTCCCGCGTGGGCATCGTCCGTGCTAGGGAAATTTTTTCATTTTTTTGTTTGTCCGGTCCCCGTCATGTCCCAGTCCCAGCCCCAGCCCAAGGTCCGTCTAGACATCGTCCAACATGGTACAGACAGAATAAATGTCGCGTCGGTTTGCTTCTTGTTTTGTTTTGTTGTGCCCTCGATCAGAATAACAGAAAGAATCCTTTACATCTGTCCCTCAGGCCTGACCTGAGCGGCCTGCATGCCTTTTTGGCCCTGCTCGGCGACGAAGCTGACGCTCTGTCCCTCCTTGAGGGCCTTGAAGCCCTGGACCTCAATGGCTCTGAAGTGGACAAAGAGATCGGCACCACCGTCAGAGGGGGTGATGAAGCCGTAGCCCTTCTCGTCGTTGAACCACTTGACAACTCCGGCCTGTCGGTCTTGTTGTTCAGCCATTTTTGCTTGTCTAGATCGTCAAATGGTTATTACATTGATTCAATAAATGAGCGTGTGGTGGACTCGAAATACCTGGAAATTTGCTCAACGTGAAAGGGTGGGAGAGATGGTCGTGGAGTTGAGTGGAATGGAGAAGGGAGAAAAGAAGGGAGGAGGGGGACGGCAAAAAAAAAAAGAACTGTTCTTCGAAGTTAGTTGGGTAGGGCAAAAAAAGGGTCGATTTTTCCCCCCTCTGAGATGGATCCGCTATTTTATACCCGCTCTGCGTGTAAATTTGTGCTGGGTAAATTCACGCTAGCCTCGAAATCGTGATGTGGCAAGTGCGGGGTTGACAAGTAAATTCTCGGTCTTGCAACATCATGCAAAACGTGTACTCACCTGGTAAAATGCGATGTCAAGGGCTGATTGCCGTCTGTTCTTCCTCTTAATTTCTTTCCCTCTCTCTTTCTCTCTCTCTTTTTTTTTTCCCTGGTCGGCCCAGTGCAGAATCAACGAGCGGGAACAGGGGAGGATTTCATTGCCGAATTTCTCTGCGTTGTGCCGTGTGCCTGAGGGCATGGAACGGTTCTTACCACTGCACGTCATGTGACTTGTGAATGGAGCTGTCAGCTGTTCACCAGTTGTGCACCTTGACGGCCCATTTCTTTTCTTTTCATTTTCTTTTTTTTCTTTTTTTTTTCTTTTTTTTTTGGTTTTTCTTCCGGGATCGCTCTTGGCCCCAGACGCCGCAATCGTCACGACTACTTCATAAAGGCAACTCGTTGATGGCTCTTCGCTGGTTTCGGCCATCCGTTTGAGACGCACATAGGGTCCAAGGGTAGCGCCCCAGAGTCCGTACCACTTTTGCCGACTCTTCTGATGTGACAGTACATCATGCCGAGCCTCAAAAGCCACCCAGGCTGAAGCACTCGCCTGCGCGTGACCAGCAGCATTATCCACCCTTTACTTGATGCCGACCAAAAGTGACCGCTTTCAGCGACTAGACTTCTCAACGCGACCGTCTGCGGACAGACGATACATACCATACGCCTTGCATCTCATACGTACCTTATCCCTGACATCATGATTGAGGCTCAGACAACGTTGCAACAACGCTCGTGAGCCACCGAGCAAGTATGTTGCCCTGTGTGAGTGGGTCGACTGTATGCAACTTTCTAGTCTGCTAATAAGCTTGCTTCCTACATTATGTCGTGATCTTCCTCTATTTTGACTCTGGCTTGGTGAAGTGTTGGCAAAGAAGAATCCGCCGCCTTGACCTTTTTTAAAACAAGAAAAAAAAAAACCTAAAAGAGAGCATTTCTATACAAACAACGCATTGGAGCTGCGGTATTCTATGATGTCTAGAGTCGAGTCGGCCATAATTCTACTCGCCATGTCCCCGCCAGTCTTGCTCGTTCTATCAACACGATCATCCCTATTGGGTCTAATGACTTAGGCGGCCTAATTTCTGTTCCCTTTTTTTATTTTATTTTTTTCCTCTTTTTCTTTCCTGCGCTTCTTTTCCTTCCTTTCCTTTCCTTCTTTTCTTCTTATGCCTTCCAGCTTCCGTGGCAAGACATAGTTTTCTACTGCGGACAACTGTATACACTCCTCCTTGGCCCGCCTCACGTGGGTTCATGATTCACGCCAGCAATATTGACGTTTCATCCCTATGCAAATATTCCATACAATCTCTCAATGTTGCAACACTGCTCATAGCCGCTCATCCCATATGCCAGCCAGGCTCCATGAACGGCAACCGTCGAGAACGAGTTCAGCAAAGATTCAACTGGAGAATGCCTCATCGGATTTTATGCACTAGGCCATACCGGCCATTGCCCTTGGGCGTCCTTTTTTTTTTTTTTTTTTTTTCTTTCACAAAAAAGGAAAAGGTGATCTCACTGCATGGCGTGTCCAAACAAAAACACTTCCTTGTGCCTTCCATAGTTCCAAATCGCTGAAACAGAGTGATCGCCACTCGGAGGAATATGGCAGCGATGAAGAGGCACCGAACCAGTCACTAGACTCGTGTGAATATATCCAACAGATCCTAATGTTAGCCAGCCCTCACATCCTGGGTCAGCAAAGAGTGCCCGCCGACTTTGCATTCATGCAGCAGGACCGTCCCCGGCTGTGCATTTCGAAGCAGCCGCCAACGCTGTTCAAAGCGAAGTCCAGCAGGAAGCAACCTGTCCGCGCTGCAAACTGACGCCTCGCATCTGTCGGGCATTTGGCAAATGCTCAAAGACAGTTGCGGCGGGGATAGGTCATTTCAATCTGCTAGACAAACTGATGGTTCAGAGAGGTAAGAACCTTGACCGTCGATTGCTGCTCTATCATTCCATGGTGGGCGGCATATCGTTGGCAGCAATAAGATCAAACCACTTGTTCGTGTCGCAAGGAATGCCCTGGCCACAGCCAATGTTAACTAATCTATGGGTGTTGACCTTACTGTTCATAACAAAGTCCGCTATCCAGCCATGGCCATGTAGCCTATTGTATTACTGCGCTAACATGCCAACGAACTGCCCACAGTTGGACGGAACAATTTGATTCTCGCAAAATGCTAGTCGCCGCGCTGATAGACTCTCACAAGTAGTCTGGCGTGGGAAAGATAGAAGCATCTGCTACCATTCATTCACCACGGAGAAGTCAACGGCAACATCGCAAATACCATTCGATCGCACACCAGGGCATGCTAATCTGAGCAAATCACTCGTCGTCCAATTCAGGGTAGTGCCTCCAGATTCCATGAGAATATGGTGCCCGCCGCTCGCTGGCAAGATACTCTTTGATGTTGGGGCGATCTCCCACCGCCTCGAATAGCTTGAACACGCCGTCGTATTTGCCCGAGTCTCTCATCTTCTTCATCGTCTTTGGAAAGGCAAACTCGGTACCATGAATGCCCTGTCCTCCGGCGGAGGGGGTCATTATTAGTAAAAATTATATGTGCATATGGGCTCCAGTCAAAAGGGGCGCTTTACCTGGAAGAGCACCAAGTCCGCATAAGTGAGCTTCCCGCCATAGAGCCACGGCCCTTCACCACTGGATTCACCGTCCAAAATGCGCTGAATATAGACAAGAAACTTGGGCAAGCGGTCGGTCTTGAACAATTCAGCCCGTTTCTTGGCCGCTGGCTTTTGTTCCTCGTACGTGGAAGCGACACCAAGGGGATGATGAGTATCATGAACCTCGTTGGACAGAAAATCAAGAATGGTAAGAACAATCTGGTTAAGCTGGTAGGTGGCATTGCCTTGAGTGGGCGCAAGACCGAGCTTGGAGGCCAGATAGAGCAGGATGTTGGGCGTCTGGGAAAGTGTCAGGTCTCCGTGTCTGAGGACCGGACACGCAATCGCCGGGACATTGGTTTCATCGCCCTTGTTGTCTGCGTCGGTGATGGCCATGACACGGGAGACGGCCTCGGACTCGTCCTTGGCCGTGTCTCGGTATGGCACGCCGGCTTCTTCGAAAAGCAGTCGAATGAATTCCGCGCGGCCGGGGATCCCCGGCCAATAAATGAGTTCATAGGCGACATCGTCAAGCTTGATGCGCTTGTTTGTGTTTTGGGGCTCCGCCATTTTTTCGCAGCGTGGTAATTGTGACGTAGACGTTGACGAGGAGGAGGGGAAACTGAACGAGTGGTAGGATCTTGACGTCCTGGCTATGCTTGTTTTTATAGTTCATACAGTACACAAGGTGCAGCCGGCACAGCGGGAGCCATGTCAGGCAGTGATGCCTCGGATTTGAGGTTACCACTCCGAATATCACTCACGCGTGATGTGATGTCTTGAAGATGTCAGATGTCAGCGAGGAATCGACGCAGCAGCGCAGCAGCGCAGCAACGCAGCGGCAAAGTTTCAGCAGAAAATGTTGGGGGGGAGGCGCTTCAGACCTTCTGATCTCGTCAATGGGACCAGGGGGCTTCTGACGATGCATGTTTTACGCATGCATATTGCATATTGGGATACATGATTGGTGATCCATCTGTGTGTTTTACAACCGTTGGCCTAGGGGTACTTGGTGCTCCACTAAAACCGAGGAGGTCTACAGGTAATTGGTCTGGTGGGTCCTGCCATCTGGCAGCCGGTGCGGGGCTGTGGAAAAGTGGATGTCCTGAGGCAGAAACGTCTGGTTGGTCTGGTTGCAGGTGGACTTGCCCACAATACCGCCGCCGCCACCAGTGACCATGAATGATTTTTGATACTCCCGGTAACACCATCGTTCCTCTTCGACGCCCTCATCCCGCGCATCTTCGATCTTTTGTCCGGCATCTCTTCACGACAGCAGGCATGCGAGAGAAATCCGCGCTGCCGCCTTACACGCCGCCGCTGATGAATGACTGCCATTCATCGGCTGGCCACCTCGGCCGTGTGCATGTGCGTGGCCGACGACATCTCCGGCGGAGCCGAGGCATCAAGTTGTTTGCTCTGGCCTGTCTTTCTCTCCTTGTTCTTGCCCAGTGGAAGCAGATCTGGCGCTCCGACCGTCGCGCTGTCAAGCTGTCCATGGAGAAGCTCACCGACGACCTGGCAGTCTGCAAGAAGCTTCGTCACAAGCCGCGTGACCCTATCGGACTTGGTCGCAGCAAGAGTGCGCGATACATCCAAGGCTCTCGGCCCACGCTCATCAAGAATGCCACCATTTGGGTTGGAGAACCCGCCAGGGGAACCGCCGACGCAGATGCCAGAGCCGGCAAGGGCTGGAGTTGGACCCAGGGCGATGTCTATCTGGAGCATGGTCTGATCAAGAGAGTCGAGCAAGCCATCTCGCCATCGTCATTGCCCCATGACACCGTTCTCTTCAACGCCGAGGGCCGGCTGCTCACGGCTGGCATTATAGACATGCATAGTCATGCTGGCGTCGACTCCCTTCCCGATCTCCGTGGCAGCGACGACACCAACGAGTTCGTAGATAACATCACCCCGTACGTGCGCTCTATCGATGGATTCAATGTCCTGGATCCTCAGATCCAAGTCATCAAGTCCGGCGGTGTGACCACGTCTCTGATCTTGCCTGGATCAAGCAACAACATTGGCGGGGAGGCCTACCTTATCAAGCATGCTGTTGGCAAGCAAGACGGCCGCCAGGAAGTCAGTGCCAATGACACGCTTGCTGATCCCGAGAGACACTGGCGCTACATGAAGATGGCTTGTGGTGAGAACCCAAAGAGCAACTTTGGTTCTGGTTCCAAGAACCGCTATACCAGTCGTCTCGGCGAGAGCTATGCTTTTCGACACGCTTTCGAGCAGGCGCGTAACTTGATTCAGAAACAAGATGACTGGTGTAGCAAAGCGGAGGCTGTTGGTGTGGATAATATGGACGACTATCTTCCGCAGGAGCTTCAGTGGGAGACGCTGGCTGCGGCTTTGCGAGGACAAGTCCACGTCAATGTCCATTGCTACACGATAGCTGACCTGGAAGCAATGGTTGACCATACCAATGAGTTTCAGTTTCCTGTTCGCGCGTTCCATCACGCGCACCAGACGTTCTTGATTCCCGAGGTACGTGCAAATAAATATATCCTCTACATTGGCTTTCTGGTTTTCGCTGCGACTCGGCTGACTGTGCGAAAACCAACGCACGCACGCACGCACGCACACGCAAAATAATAATAATAATAATCATAACCATAATAATAAATAAAAAAAAAAAAGATCTTAAAGCGGACGTGGGGTGGTCGTGCCCCAGCTTCTGCCCTGTTTGCCGACAACATGTACTACAAGTCTGAGGCCTACATTGGTTCTGAATACGCCGGAAAGCTGTTGTATGAGTCGGGATTAACTCCCGTCTACGTCAGCGATAACCCCGTCATCAATGCTCAACACGTTCTTTTCGAGGCTGCCAAGGCTTACCACTACGGTCTGCCCTATCATGCGGCACTTGCCAGCGTAACAAGTGCCCCAGCAGAGGAGCTGGGCATGGGCAATCGTTTGGGTAAGGTGAAGCCGGGCTATGATGCCGATGTTGTTGTTTGGGACAGCGACCCTCTCAGTGTCGGAGCGACCCCGGTCCAGGTCTGGATTGACGGTACAGCTCAATTCAATGTTCCTGTATACCACGAGAAACCAATCGAGAAGCCCGCCGATCCACTCGTACCACTCCCAGAAGTGGTTGTAGATGCCACCGAGGCCACAGATGTCTTATTCACAGGTATAAAACGCGTTTTGGTGTCGGACGAGGCAACGGGAGAGAAAAGGAGCAGCAACGGCGGTGGCGGCGGCGGCGGCGGCGGCGGCGGCGGCGGCGGCGGCCACGCGGTCAATGTGATTGTGTCAAAAGGCAGAATTTCTTGTGTCGGACCCTGCGAAACCGAACGGGAAGCTGGCACAAAAAACGGCATCAAGGTTGTAGAGCTCAAAGACGGGTACCTCACCCATTCCTTTACAGGCGTGGCTGGTACGCTGGGTCTCAATGCGATTGACGCCGAGAAAACCACAGACAATGGCAACAACGCCGAGAAGTTCACTCGGGCTGTTGACGGTTTGATGCTTGGCGGCAAGAAGCTCCATGCTGGTGCCCGATATGGTGTGACCAGAGCCATCACAGCCCCCAAGTTGAACGGCGGCGGGACACATCACGGAACGAGCGTCGGCTTCGTGACCACGGCCCAGACAAGTCTTGAGCGGGGCGCCATCTTTGCCTCGGACGCGGCTGTTCACTACACGCTCAATGTCAACATCCGTGAGGCATCCAGGAGCTACACAGAAGCCTTTGGGGCGCTGCGCAGCAAGCTGCTTGGTGCGATCAAGACCGAAGACAAGGAGCCTGAGCCGTACTCCGAGGCAGCTTATCTGAAGAAGGTGGTCGCCGGAGACGTCGTCTTGGCTCTGACGATTCACAGCGCCGATGGCATCGCGTCGGCGCTGCGCATCAAGTCCGAGGTTGAGGACGCACTCGACAGGTCCAAGATCAGAATGGCGATTATCGGCGGCGCCGAGTCCCATCTCGTCGCTCATGAGCTCGCCGCAGCATCAGTCGGGGTCATTCTCACACCGCTCCAGGCGCTGCCAGCCTCGTGGGACGCGCGACGTGTCTTGTCCGGGGCACCGCTCACCAACGGCACGGCAGCAGACTGGCTCGTGACGGCCGGCGTCACGGTCGGCATTGGCCTGCCGGAAGACTGGCTTGTCCGCGACCTCGGCTTCGAAGCGGGAACGGCGTATCGCAACGGCGACGGCCGCTTCACGGAGCAGTCGGCCCTGGACATGGTCAGCCGCAATATCTACAAGATCCTGGGTGTCGAAGTGGCCGAAGAGGAGAGCAGGAGCCATTTTATTGTCAGCGAAGGCAGCCCGCTCCGTATCGGGTCCAGAATTAGGGCCGTTGGGTCTGGCAGGGGGGTCGTGTCGTTGTATGTGTAAGCGGCCGGTCGGGCGGGATGTTGAGCAATGAGGGCATTGCAGGGACATGGTCAACTTTTTGGGACTCTCTTTGTCTCTTGTCCATGTAACAGTTGTTGCGTATTGTAGAATCAAGCACGAGCAATGACAGAGGCCTTCCAGAACCCGGTCTACGACGACTTTCACGAGACGCAAATTGCTGAGCCGGGGGTGTTGGGAAGGAGTTTGACTTAGGTAATAATAAGTGGGGAGGACACCATATTTGTTATATAGCTTTAACTAAGCCCTACTTAGCTTAATTAACCTCCTTATATCCTATAATCCTAGTAGTTATCTTTTATAGTAATAAAACTAGGACCTCTCTTTTAAAAAAATCTATTATTTTAATTAATAAGAATAAAATTATATAATTTATAATATAGAATTATTAACGCTCTTCTATAGTTAAGTAGCTTCTTAGTAATAAAGTATAAAAAAAATACTATAATAATTATAATTAAAGATAAAAATAAAGAGGCTTATTACTATAACTATATATAGGAACTATAGGACTAAGTTAATATTTATATAGACTATAAAAATTAATTATATATAGAAACTATAGGACTAAGTTAATATTTATATTATTTATAAAAGTATTAATTAAATCTTAATAAATAAGAGTTTAGCTAATAGTTTAGTAGTAAGGATATAGAATAAAAAGCTATATAAAATAATAAAGAACTTAGTTATATATATACCTTAAATTAAATATTAATAGGAAAGTTAAATATAGTAATAAATAATATTAAATAGTAAAATAAGTAATAAATAAATAAGCTAGTAAAGACTTAGTAAATAAAGGAGATAAATAATAAAAAGAGGATATAATAAGGACATTCTTAGATATAAACCTTAGTTAAGGCCCTTTAAGGTTAACCTATTTAACTAACTAAATATTTAAAATAAAGCTTAGGATTTATAATTTTATAACTTAGTAGAATAATAAGAATAAGCTAAATTAGAAGAGTAATAAAGACTATAATAAAATAAAGAAGTAATATATCTAAATAAAGGCATAATTTAAATAACTTTAGAGAAGCTAGGATTATATATATAAAGACTAGAAATAGAAAATAGAAGGCGCTATTTTTAACCTTATAAATTTAATATATATAATAACTAAAACAACTTCTATAGAGCGATGCGAATTAAGATAAGACACGACCCGCAATAAGATATAATATACAACAAAGCCTACTATACAATCCTAGGGAATCACTATAGCAGCGAATATATATATAAAGATAAAATTAGAAGACAAAAAACAAAAAAAAAAAAATTTAGTTATAGAATTAAGTATTAACTAGGCTAGGAAAGAGTAGTGTAGGTATACTAACTTAGTGCATAGCAAAACACATAATGCATTTAGAAAGAAAAGGGGGTTAAGAGGATAAGCTAGATATATCTAGATATAGTAATAAACTTAGGGCTTATAAGGACCCCTTTAGAGTAGGGTAAAGCCCTAAAAACTTAAGCTTTATATATAAAATATAAAACTATTTAAGTTAATAGGCAACCTATTTTTTAATCTACTTTTAAGTATAGAAGTAAGTGAAGATTAGGTGTATAAAATCTATATAATATAAATTTAAACTTTTTACACTATATATATTATAGTAGGATATATTATTAATAATATATTAGCTTAGTATAATAAAAGGCTAGAAGTAAGAGGAATAAGCTAAATAAAAGGAAAGAATAAGGATAATTAAATAGAGGAATTTAGTATTATTTTTTTTATTAGGATTTTTTAAAAGTTAGAAGAAAAGAGTTTTTATTCTATTATTATATATAAAAAGATAATAACTTTTATTTTACTAGTTAAGTTTAAAATACCTAATTAATTTATTTTTTAGTTAGGAGTTTTTTAAGTTTTTCCTTTTAATAAGTTTAGTAAATTTATTTAAGCTTAATATACTATTTCTTTTCTCTCTATTTTAAATTCCTTACCTTTATATTTTTATTTATTACTTTTTCTAGTAATATTATTATAACTTTATAAACTTTTAAAATAATAATTATTAAATAAAGCTGCCTTTAGTTTTAATTTTATAAGAATTATTAAATTAATAAAGGTTTTTAAAAGAATAATTTAGAGGTTTAGAATTATAATTTAAAAAGGGATTATTAGCTTTACTTTATTAGTCTTTACTTAATTTTCTAGTATAGGGAGATAATACTTAGAATAATAAAAGATTAAATATTAACTAAGGATATAGGTAGATACTAAAACTTTAGGATTTTAAATTAATAGGATTATTATTAGTTATTTTATTAGTTTTAAATTTAATTTCTAAATTAGTTTTAAAGGTTTATTCCTATATTTAATTTAGTTATTCTAAGTTTTAATTTAATTTATTACCTTATTCCCATTTTATTTATTTTTAGCTTAGTTAACCTATATTAAAATAATTATTTAGTATAAACCTATTATTTTTACTAACTTAAATAGGTATAGAAAGTGTTTTATTTAGTAGATTTCTAAGGGATAAACTAGCTTAAGAATATATTAATTATTTTAATACTATATTAGTATTAGCTAGGGTGCTAGCTTATTAAGATATAATAGTATAATACTACTTTTTATAGGGATTAAGAGGGAAAGTATTTTAATAGTTTAAAGACCTTAATTATAAAGATAGAAAATAGAATGAGTTAGTATTATTATTTATTAATAAGTTTTTAAAACTAAATCTATATACTAATATTATATTTAAATAAAAGGTATATTATTTTAAAAGCGAATAAAATAAGAGTTTAAATACCTATATTAAATAAGTAAAGAGACTAGCTTTTAAAGTAAGAGGAGATATAAAATAAGTTTTTTTTATAAACTTTATTTATTATATAGTAAATAGTAATATTAACCTTAGATTATAAGAGAGAGTATTAGATTATCTATTTACTTTAGAAAAATAAATAGGTTATATAATAAATAAGAATTTAACTTTATTAAATATTAAGCTAATTCTATAGAATTATTAAAACTCTATAAAAAAGAAATTAATATATCTATATAATAATATCTTAAATATACTAGAGAATCCCATTTAAATAATACTTAAAAAATAAGAAAAGTAAGAAAAAAGATTAGTAAAATAATAAGCTAAATAAAATAAAGAAATAGTAGAACTTATTTATTAATTTAAAGTATTTTATATATAGGCTTTAAATAACTTATATCTATATAGTTAATATAGTAGAAATAATTATAACACTAGAGAAGAACTAAAGTAATTATCCTTTAATACTAATAGGGCACTATAAAATAAATATAGAGATTTAGATTACTTTTAGTGTTTCTTTTATAGTAAATAGGGCTATATAGGCTATAATTATTTATATAAAGATAAATATTCTTTAGATAAGTATAATTAATAAAAAGATTAGTAAATATAAAATATTACTTAACTAAAGTAAAATAGGAGATAGGATTTAGAAACTTAAAATTCTAAAGGTTCTATAGCTTATTTTATAGGAAATAAGAATAGTTATTATTTAAATGCTATATTTAATTAAATAAACTAATATATAATAGTAAACTATATTAGTAGCTTTAAGTAGGATAATCTAATCCTACTATATAAATATTATCCTAAACTATTACTTATTTATAATATTAGGGAAATAATAGGATATTACTATGTATATATAAAAGAAGTAATAGAAAATAAAATAAATAATACTTAAGTGGCTATTAATACTAAAATAACTAATAAAGATAGTTTAGGGGAAGCTTTTAGGCCTTAATAATTAAATCTAGTTTATTTAAATAAGAGAATTAGAGTAAATAAATTAGATTTAGAAAATAGTTAGCTAGTTAGAAAATATATCCTAACTTGTTGGGTCCCGCACGTACGCACACCAGGTCACGTGGTGCGGTTACCCACTTCTAAGGTCGCTCGCTAGTGAGCCTTAGCTAGCTTCCTCTTTTTATTATTACACTTCTTTAGATAAAATCTATCTATAGCTATAATAGCTTCTATCTTTACTGTTACTTTTCTCTCTTTATATTGTGTCCTTTGTGTAAGCTATAATATAGTAGTAATTACTACTTTCTACTAATATAAATTTTTTCTATTTAGATTATTAATTATACTATATTACTAAGGGACCTAGTTAAGATTTTTACTTTTATAACCTTTATGTTTTAAATTTTAAAAGAATTACTTAGTTAAGTTTCCTGCTTCTATACTTACTATTATTAATATTCTAATAGTTGCCTTATCTGTTATGGTTTGGTCTTTGACCTAACCTTAGGCTGCGTGCTGACGGACCGCACCAGCTGGCACCCACCCTAGCGACGACCGACCAATATAGATGTCAATTGATCAGATCTTGCCAACCTGATCAATGCGTATCCTTTTGCATAGCTTGGTGCAGCTGGCAAGGGGATCCGGGCGACCGGTATGACTGCGCTGACATCCGCGATGACCCAATCGGGTTAGTCCATAACACTTATCTAATAATACTAATAAAGCTTTCTACTCCCTATCTATCTTTACTTACTAACTATAAAAATAATATTAATTAAGTTTCCTTAGTAAAATTAAAGAAAAATAATATTAGCTAAGAGACCTTTAGTTCCTTTAAGTCCTAAGGAGAGTATCTTTCTTTATATTAATAATCCTTAATAATAGAAGAGGAGCTTATATATTTTAGAAGGAAATTTTCTATATACCTTATATTTAATCTAATTTAAATATAGTTATTTCTAAAGGACTATTCTACCTTTTCTTTATTTACTTATAAAATAAATTATTAAGCCTTCTATTCTAGTAACTATAGTATACCTAATTCTAGAATATAAAAATATACTAAATTTAAATGCCTTTAGGACTCTAAAAGCTGTTTTATTTCTTTTAAATATATTATTAAAGAGATACCTAAGTTTATAGTAAATACTATAATTACTTTAAATAATAATACTCCTTCCCTAATAGTAGACTTAAGCTTTATAGAACTAGTAGGTAAACTTAGTTTTAATAACTAAGGGTTAATTACTATTCCTTCCTATTTTTATTTAAGTAAACTTAGTTTAGATAATTAAGAATTAATTACTATAGAATTAGTAAGCGAATTTAATTTAGATAACTAAGCGTTAACTGCTATTCCTTTCTATTTATATTTACCCTATTATAGGCCTTCTTTACTTTAGTACTTTAGTCCCTTTTTTATAGGAATTACTTTAATAATAAGATATATTTATTTTAAGGCTTATTATAGTCCCTACCCTTTACCCCTCTCTTATTTTTCCCTAAGGCTTAAATTAAAGAAGGAACTTATAATTAGTTAGTTACCTTTTTCTTATTTTTTTTTAAGACTTAAGTTAAGAAAGGAGCTTATAATTAATTAGCTTTAAAGGTATTTATTTATAAAGTTTTAAAGTTTAAAGGCCTAAGGCTTATTAATACCTATAACCTTTCTAGTTCCTAAATCCTTTTCTTTATTACTAGTAGTCCTTATTTATTTAGTTTTAGAACTGATTTTTTCTCTATTAAACTTATAGGTATTTAACTTACTTTCTCTTCCTTTTTTTATAAGTTTATTTTAAACTTATTAAAAGCCTAAACTACTAATTTCTTTATTCTCCTTAATTCCTTTACTATTTATTTCTTAGAACGTTTCTTTAATACTAACTATTCTAATTTCTTTAGTAAAGTCTTTAGAATATTAATATTTCTCTTTACTCTTATTACTATATATAGCCTAGTTTAATTACTAAGAAAGTATACTACCTCTTAAGCTAAGATTAGAAAGCCTTTATTAGGGCCCTTTCTCTTTTTAGGTAGAAAACTATAAAGACACTAGTCCTTTTAATTACTAAGAATACCTTATAGCCCCTTTATAAAATAAGGGAAAGTAACCTGCTTATCTAGAGTAACCTTAATTTAAACTCTAATTTATAGTGTCTAAACCTAGGTTACCTTATAGCTAGTCCTAATACCTGTAGAACGTAGTTTTTATTTAGTTAGCTATAATAGAAACTAATATTAGTTAGTTTTTAGAGCTTTTTCCCTTATTATTAAAGAAGTTATTAAAAGTATCCTTAGTTATAGTTAGGGCAATGCTTACTAAGACTTAATATACCTTAGAAGATTAGGTTAAATAAGACCTATATAGTAATTATTCCCCCCTTTTTAAGGTTTTATATATAATTACTATTCTTAAACGCTTTTTATTAGGTTCTAATTAGAATAATAACAATAGAAGTAATCCATTAAAGTTATTACCTTAGCCTAATTACTGCCAGAAGGGCTATTAGGATTACTAGTTTAACTATAGACTGCCTTATGCTTCCCTTTCCCCTTTAGAACTAGCTAAGTATAATAAATACTAATTAAGGTTAGGTTACCCTCCTTCTTATAATTTTAAGGTTAACCTCTTAGCCTTTAATTTTATAGATTAACCTATATTAGTATATATTAATAAGGTTAAATAGTTATTAAGTACCTTTAGATAGGAAGCTATTCTAAGGAATATAGTTCTAGGCCTTCTCTCTAAACCTTATTTAAATAGCTATTATTAGTTTACTTCCTTAGACTATAGTATAAAGAGTTAACTTTAGTATAATATTAGGCTATAGAAAACTCTACTTTTATAATAGTTTTAGTAGGATTAGGGTTAGATTATATTATAAGCGGATAAGCTTTATTATTTCTTTAATAAAGAAAAGGAATTATTTATTTATAAATATATTAATAAAAAGATTTTATTATACTATAAAGCTAGTAGTATAGATAAGAACCTTACTATATATTAATTAGCCTATAACTCTAACTCTATTGTAGCCGCTTTAGTAGACTTTATATATAAGCCCTTAACTATTAATAATATTTAATAATAATTAATAGCTAAGCACTTTATTACGTAATATTAGTAGTAAGCTTAATAGTAATAGATTAAAGCTACTGTTTAAACTAATTAGCACCTAATAACTTAAAACCCTTATTATAATTTAAGCGGTAATTAATAAAGCTATTATTTAAATATACCTAACTTAGATTAACTAGTTACTCCTTATTTTTATAGTAACTCCCTAGACTATAGCTATAGGGCTAGAGAGAAGCCTTTACTAACTACTAACTAAGCCTTACACTAGAACTAGTATATAAATAAATATAGATTAAGTAATTCTAAGCGTTATCCTAACTAAAATAATTAATAATATAAGGGAAATTATAACTATAGGGACTATAAGGACTGTTATTATATAACTTACCTTAAGCCTAATAAATATAAGAAGATTTTTCACTATAAACCTTTAAACTAGTTAGTTTAGGCCTATATTACTAAGATAGAGTATAGTTTAAAAATTAAAGAATATAAGGATACCTCTTATATATCCCTAGATAATATAGATTTATATAATTCCCCTAGTATAGAAATTTTGAATTATAATAATACCTTTTTAAAAAAAAGGGTAATTATTAGGGGATAATATTCTATTATTCTCTATAGGCCTTTCCTTTATATCTTTACTAATCACTATAAATATACAATTACTAAGGACTTCCTACTCTATACTATCTAGTTTTACTCCTAATTCTAATATTACTACTCCTAATCCTTATATTACTATTCCTAGCTCTAATATCCTTACTACTAATCCTAATATTATTATTCTATCTTATACTTAATTTAAGAATACGTATATTTTTTTTATTTATAAAGATATATATAAGATCTTAGGCTATTCCTAGTTATAGGGTATTATTTATACCCTTAATATATTAGCTAAAGTTATTTATAATATAGATTCTAATGTTTATATAGTCTCTAAGCCCTTCCTTAAATAGCATTACCTAAACGCTAAAAGGTAATATATCTCTCCCTTTCCTATAATAGGCATTAAAGGTAAGGTTCTTTATAAGACTATAGTTAACCTACCTTTTTTTTTACTATCTATATTTAGCATTCCTATTAATTTTATAGTAAGTTGCTTTATAGTTAACTCCCTCTCTTATAGTATACTACTAAGTAACTCCTTTCTTTATTAAAATAAACTATATATTAAATAAAGAGCTAAAACTAAAAATAATTATTTTTATTTAGATAATAAATGCTAATTTACTATATTCTATACTAGTTAGGACTAACTTAGTATAGCTTATATTTACTTTATAAATATTTATACTACTAAGAGAGTAGTGCTTTACTTAGAATAATATAGTAAAGTTTATTTAAATATAAAGTAACTACTAGTTACTATAAAAGGTTATATTCTAAAACTATATAATTTTTAGGATATTTTAGATTATACTATAGCAAGCCTACTGTTTAGTATAATAAATAAATAAGCTAATAGTATAGATATATTTATATTTAATATAGCCCTAATCTATATCTATAAAGGATAACTACTTAGTAGATATATACCTAACTAGATTATAGTTAACCCTTATATCTTTATAGTTAATAATAAGTATAGTATTATGCTTTTTAACCTTCTAGGCTAGAACTATTCTAAGGAGGAACTAAAGAATCTATAGTGCCTAAATAGGTATTTATTCTATTTACTATTTAAGGAGAAACCCTTTAATTTTAATAAGGCTAATATATTCTATTATTAGGGACTAAAATACTATACCTAAATAAAAGCTAGTATAAAGAAATACCTATAGTTATTTTAGGCTTAGCTTAGTTATTTTAATAATAATATTAAAATACCTATAGAATTTATACCTAATATAGACTTATTTAAGTTAGCTTAGCAGCCCTATAATAGCTCTAAATAAGATAAGGCTGCTATAAAGATAATTTTAAACCCCTTATTTGAAGTAGGAGTTATAGAGTCTATTCTATTTAATAAGCCTTACTCTATTATAATATTAGCTTTTATTATTTAGTATAACTAAAAGCTATATTTTATACTAAATATAAGGTAAGTAAATACTTAGATAATTAAAAATATATACCCCTTACCCCTTTAAGAGGAAATTCTATTATTACTATAAGGTTCTATTATTTTTTTTATTTTTAATTTAGTTAAAAGATTCTTTTAATAGCTAATTTAGAAAAAGGATTACTAAAAGACTACCTTTATTACCCCTTACTATAGCTTAGAGCGCTTTATAGTAAGTATAATAAGCTTAGTAATAAGCCTATCCTTTTTTTAGTATTAAATAGAATTAATATTTTACTTATATTTATAGTAATTTATTATAATCTATATTAATAATATTATTATATTCTCTAAGGATATTTATAAGTACCTTTACTAAGTAGACTTAGTATTAAGCATCCTTAAAAAATTAAGTTACACTCTTTTACTAGCTAAATACTATTTTATATATTATAAACTTAATACCTTTAGTTACTTTATTTCTTACTTAAGCCTTAGCACTATAAAAAAGAAAATAAAAACTATTAATAAGCTAGCTATACCTATAATACTAAAAAAGCTTAAATAAAGGCTTAGTTTTATAGATTACTATAGGCATTTTATTAACTATTACTTAGATATAATAAAGCCTTTTTAGCAAATTAAAGCAATAGGTTTTTAATAAGCTCTTTCTAAGAACCTAAAGAAGGATAATTTTATTATATAAAAGGTATTACCTAACTTAAATAAGTTAGAAGACTTAT
>AFRA01000292.1:0-34931 GCA_000223055.1 Claviceps fusiformis PRL 1980
AGAGAGAGAGAGAGAAAGAGAGAGACAAAAGTCCATAATATAACGCATTCATGACCCACGGCTGCAGATATACATGTATAAATATTAGAATTGTATAAAATTAATACATTACACCTCATTCTATTCAGATCGTGTAACCATGCCTCATGTCTTCATCACAAGTAGAACCCGTGCCAGCCCCGCGAATGGGCCTCGACCGTTTTGTCTTTTGTCTTTTGTCTTTTTTCTTTTTCTTTTTCTTTTCTTCTACTTCTCCTTCTTCTTTACACCGACCGCTTAGCGTTTCCGGCAAGGTGCCTGAATCGCGCAAGCACATCCTTATCCACATTCACCGCCCATTGTTCTTCAAAGGCAGCCTCGCCGCCCACCCTGGCCACCAGGTCCTGCAACCGGGGGGCGATAAAGTCAAACGTGGGGACGGAATGAACCGGGTCCTTGGCCATGATCTGCTGCGCCAGAATGCTCTTGGGGGTATCCCACTCTGCGGTTTCCAGCTCGTGCCAGACGAGGGTATCGTCTCCGCTGTAATTGCCCTCTTGGACTTCAATCGTGACGTGGGTCCACATGTCGAAGTAGTCTTGCAACTTGGCCAGTGTATGCTCTTGCATCGGCGATGGGCACTCCAATAGGCGAGTCAGCCCGAGGAGGTACAGCTTCTGTCGTTCTGGACTGTCCATGCTCAAGACGTGCGAGAACCATTCTGCTGCGAGCCAGGGCCAGACCTGGTCCAGCCCGCCAACGGCCGTGAGCATTTGCACAAACAGGTTGGGGTCGGTCAATGCCAAGCGCGCCAGGATGCTCAAGTAGTCCCATTCCGTGACGATGTTGAGTTTGCTAATCTTGCGGTTGGGTCCGGTGGTCTGGTGTGCTTCCCACGCATCGTGGAGGTTGGTCATGATTTTATTCATGAAGCCCGTTTCGATCATGTCTTGCACAACAACAGAAATACCGTTGGAGCCGCCGAGCTCGTCGGCGGCGCGGATCAGGTTTTCGATGCAGGCGGTGGCCAGGCGGACTTGCTCGCGGCTCTTGGAATCCAGTTGGCCAGAGAGGGCGACGAGTGTGTGGCGGCGTATGCCATCCTCGAGCATGGCCGATGGCGCAATCAGGATGTATGATTCTATGGCCGTCAGTGCTTGGGAAGCGGTTTCGGATTGATACTCGAGTAGAGGAAGCGCCAAGTCGGCCAGTCCAGTCAACTCGGGGGCCAGCGGTGCTTTGCTTTGCATGAGAATCGCGTTCCACAATTCCAGTGACTCGTCAATCAGATGTATATGTAGGTCGGAGCCCGGCCGTGCTGCCTCGGAGAGCAGAGGAACCATGATGTTCTGGTACCGTTGCGACGTTTCGCCCATGCTCATGACAAGCGCCGCAAAGATGGCAATGACGGCCTGCTTGATCATGTACTCCTCACTGCCAGAACCCTGCCACACACCGG
The DNA here is from genome assembly GCA_000223055.1 of Claviceps fusiformis PRL 1980. Classification (NCBI taxonomy): domain Eukaryota; kingdom Fungi; phylum Ascomycota; class Sordariomycetes; order Hypocreales; family Clavicipitaceae; genus Claviceps; species Claviceps fusiformis. The sequence continues at coordinate 1,439 of AFRA01000292.1, forward strand.
GGAGTGCTGCCATGAGCTGGTCGCCGAATTGAGAAACCTGGCCCTCCATTCGAGTCACCAAAATGCGAACCGACTCCAGAATCGCGAGTTTCGTCTCGTCCACGTCGACACTTTGCACCAGCTGTATCAGTTGAGATAGAACATCCCCCGTGTAAGGCAGGAAGGCCTCAATGCTGAACTCAAGCTCGTCGGCAATCCATCGGAGTTGTCTCGCGGCGGTAATCCGGACCACTACGTCGTTTGTCTCGTCACTGGGATTCAAAAAGTGCTGGAAGATTTGATAGACCATGGGCCGGCTCTCATCTGCGAGTTTGACAGGAGCCCACTGACTTATCAGGATGGCGATCCGTCGTCTCAATACCTTGTACAGGCCGCCTTGCTGCTGTGCATCACGGACTATCGTCGATGCCAGAACAGCGTCAAAGTCGAACGCGTCGGAAACATGGGCAGCCGCCAGACCCATGGCCGTATACACGGCCTCCTTTGTGGCAATGTCAGCTTGTGGGGATTGTGCGGTCTGGAAGTATGAAAGCAAGGGGGGAATGATGAGCTGTTTGAAATTTGTGAGCAGGTCCAAGAACAGCTTTTCAGCGCAGGGGCGGACCTCCCACTCGTAGGCATTGCCCTCGCTTTGTTCTTGTTGTTCCCATTCCTCAGGGTCTTCCTCCCAAAGCTCGAGATCTGCACGTCGAAAGACAAATAAATGAGTGATGATACAATTGACAATCTGTATAACCAGATCGTCTTTCAGCAGGTCCGTCTTGATAATAGTTTTCGCCCGCTCCTGCTCTGTCTTGACCTCGGATGTTCGGTACTGGAATGTCTGGACAGGCTGGAAGGCTATCCGAATGCAAGTTCGGAGAAGCAGTAGGCCCTTGAGAGCCAATCTCTCCTGCAAAGGACCCTCGACTTTGGCCTTGGAAGTGGTTGCGTTTCCGTTCCCCTGACGGATGCCGCCCGACGTGCCAAAGACTTCGGCAAACTTGGACACTAGATCCCAGTATGCGTGCACAAGCGGAAGGGAATCGGGTAAAACAGAAAAGCTAGCAGCATGTTTTTCGGCCATGTCGATGTGCATTTTTGCGAATTGAAGGAGATGCTTGCCGACCAGACCCTGGTAGTCCGAGGACAAGGTCGAGTTTTGACCGACAAGGCCGAGTAGTTGACCGAACTGGTTCTGAGATAACGTCCAAAACTGCTCGACCGACACGTCCGCATGTGGCCGTTCGTAGCCGAGTACGACGAGTCGTCGAAGAACCTTGAGCGCAAGCAGACTGTTGAACATGGCCATGTTGACGTCGCTCTCCATTGCCTGAGTACCGGTGCCGAGAAACGACAGCCATGAGGAGGACTTTTCAGCGTAGATTTCGTTCAAGACGTAGACGATTTCGGGCGTGCTGGACTGCAACGCTGTCTGTGATCTTCTTAGCCGTGCAGTCCCCAGCTCCTTGACGACTCGAAGGAGTACTTGGAGAGTTCCGTGTAGCTGCTGCTGATTTTCATCCTTGGTGGCTCGCAAGAAGTCTATTATGTTGGAGAGAGCATCGGGCCAGTCTGTCGGATAATCAATTCGGACGACCTTGGCCACAACAAAGGCATTGTGCATGGCGAAGCTTCGTTCCTCCTCGTCGACGGTACCTTGGATTAGGCGAGATCGGATGAGGTTCTTCTCATCTGGCTTGATGCCATTTTTGGAGGGGACATATAACCTCCAGTACTTGTCGATTCCGTTTTTTAGCTGAATCACGGCCAAGAAACGAACGTCGCTGGGGACTGTCCTGTCGAGGAAGATGGTCTAGGACAAACTATGTGATCAGTCTGTGTCTTTTTCCGTCTCTGTTTTCCTCCTCTTCTTTTTCTTTTCTTTTCTTTCCCTTTCTCTCTCTTTCTTTTTTTTTTTTTTTCGCGCGCGCAACGTGGAGGGGTGGCTAATCTTACCTGCAGCGAGGAATAGTATCCAGGCGTCTGCTCCCACGCGGCGAGTTGCTGGCCGGCAGCTTGTCTCTGGGCAGAATCATTGCACGTAGCAAGATGCAGTGTTCGACAAAGAGCCGGGAGACACAGAGGATTGGCCTCGCCCGGTACCTCGATGGCGAAGCTCATGGTCGGTGTCGGGTGTGCGTTGCCCTTTCTCGGCTTCGAAGCCAACCCGCCTGCCAGCCTGCTTAGTACGCTTTCTGGAATATGTCTGGAGGAGGCGAAATGGATTCGGGAAAACAAGCTACAGAGTTGGCGGCCGCCGTGGGATCACGGATCACAGATCACGTCCCGCTCGTTGTTATCGTTGTTAGCAGGTTTGTTTGAGGTACGGCGAGTGGGGGCGGGGTGTTTTTTTGATGTCAATCAATGATCCAGACTGCATGTCTGGTCTGGTCTGGTTTGGTTTGTCTGCATGTGCATGGTATTTGTGGACATTCCCGCGTTAATAAAGGCCCAAGGAGGCCCGCCCGGGTGGAGCCAAATCCATTTCCAGTCGTAAGCTAAGCTGAGCTGTCGTATGGACTCTGGAAGCGAAAAGCTAAAATCTCGCGAACCAAAAAAAAAAAAAGAAAAGAAAAAAAAAGAGAGTGAGAGAGTGAGAGAGAGAGAGAGAAAATAAAAAAAAAGAAAGCTGTCTGGCTGCCAGCTCATCTCATCACATCATTTCCCGTCTTCGCCCGCGCCCGCGCCCGCATGTCCTCGGACATTGATCCTCTTCATCCTCAGCACTCCCGTCCGGCGTCGACTTGGCCAGCCGCCGCTCCATGTCATGATCACGACACGCTTACGAGCGCCGGCAGCAGCCCGCCGCGTAGCGCGCCCCCAATGGACATGCCCATCGTGTCTTTGTCGCCGTCCCTACTCGTCGAAGCAGGACGACAACGACAAAAACAAAAACGACAAGAACAAAAGCGGCAGCAGCAGCAGCAAGCGCCATGAACCGCCCGACCACCGCAAGCTAGGCCAACAGCAAGAGCTCTTCATCACCTCCGTCTACAGCCCGGGCTCGCCCATCTTCCTGCCCCATGGCACCCGCATCTTCAACCGGCTCGTCGACTTTCTGCGCAAGCAGTATGTCCGGTACGGCTTCCAGGAAGTCATCACGCCAACGATCTATAAAAAGGCCCTGTGGGCCAAATCGGGCCATCTGGACAACTACGCCGACGACATGTACTCGGTGACGGGGGGCAGCAGCAGGTCCCCTCATCAAGCGAGCGCCGAGCAAGCAGACGAGCATGGAGCAGGACAAGTTGGACAAGTTGGACACCCCAAAGAAGCTTCCGGATGCTGCGACGACCTTGACAGCCACAACCCCGACCACGACCACGACGACGCATCCTATGGCCTAAAGCCCATGAACTGCCCGGGCCATTGCCTCATATTTGCCTCCAAGACGCACAGCTATCGCGATCTGCCCGTCCGATACGCCGACTTCAGTCCCCTGCACCGAAACGAAATCTCGGGCGCCCTCTCGGGCTTGACCCGTGTGCGCCGCTTCCACCAAGACGACGGCCACATCTTCTGCCGGCCCTGCCAAGTCGAGGACGAGATCAAGAAGACGCTCGACTTCGTCAAGGTCGTGTACACGGTGCTGAGGCTCGGCGTGAGCTATCGGCTGGCCCTGTCCACGCGGCCCCGCGACCACTTCATCGGCACCACGGAAGAGTGGGATCGGGCCGAGTATCGTCTCAGACGCGCGCTCGACGCATCCGGTATGGACTGGAGCGTCAATCCGGGAGATGGCGCCTTCTACGGACCCAAGATTGACATTGTCATCAAGGACTCGGATGGGAAGGAGCACCAGACGGCGACGATACAGTTGGATTTCCAGCTGCCCAAGCGATTTGAACTAGAGTACCTGGCCCCGGCGCCGGAGTACGAGGCCCGAGGCGAGACGACCACGGACCCGGCGCTGCTGGCCGAGTACGGCCCCGTGCGGCCCGTCATGATCCACCGGGCCGTGCTGGGCTCTGTGGAAAGACTGATGGCGTTGCTTATTGAATCCTGCCATGGCAAGTGGCCGTTTTGGCTGAACCCGCGGCAGGTCATCATCCTCACAGTCAACACCTCTCAGCATGTGCTCGACTGGGCCGATCAGGTCAGGGATGTGCTTCTGGGATTGAAAAAGGAACCCAGCGAAGCAGGGGAGCCCATCATCGCCGGACCGGTGAACACGACCGGGTTGGCCGTCGATGTCGATTACACCGCGCGTTCACTCGGATCCAAGATTCGAGAAGCTCGCGCGAAGGGCTATAGTCAGATCGTCGTCATTGGAGAGGAAGACGTCAAGAATCATCAAGTGAGTGTGGGAAATGAGAGAATGCGGCCCACTGAGTTGCGACGGCTCATGCGCACAATGGCGGATGCATACATGTAAATAGACTAGACATTGTGCTATACACACATGTATGATTTTAATCCGTGTGCAATGATGAAATTATATATTAGAATCTATCTGCATTATGTTTTTTTCGTGCTAGACGCACTGCTTGAATATAGCTTTTGGTCGTGTTGTTGTATTTTTTTTTCTTTTGGTTTGTTTGTTTGCGTGGCGCGTGTCCATGACCTCTACCTCTGGTCTTTGCATTCGACCCTTGTCATCATCAGCCGGTCATGCGTATTAAAAATACGGCACAATACAGTTCACAACTGCCCCAAGTGCAGAGAGAAAAGGGGTTAAAGGCCGATACTGAGATAATTGTACACGAACAATCAGGGGCACATATGTAATTCAAGTGAAATCGGGACCGCAATGACATGTTTTAGGGAGGAATCAAGGTTCTTGGTGGAACTAAACTCCATGAGGAAATACTTGCTGACTAGCTGCCGGAAGGTGGAGAAAAAAAAAACAGAAAATGGGGATCACCTCGGCTCCGGGACGTCGCCGTGAAGTTAGGATGATATTAAGTTTGGTTGGACAAATTACCGCATGTAATCCCCTTCTGGCGTGTTGCGTGCTGACAACGCAGATTCTTCCAGGGCCAATCTTGTGCATAGTCAGGTCAAGAATTGTTGTATTGCCGGACGCGCAGGTTGCTTCCGTTGCAAGCAATGTCGGTAGAAAATTCGAAGAGCGTCGTCAGAAAAATCTCAACTCATCCCTTTGTTCAACCGTGATTCTGTTCTTTTAGCACCCTAATTTGTGAAGAACGTTGGTCAACTGGTGTTAGACTCTATCACAGCAAAGGCGGCGGACAACCACCAACGCAACAAGAAAGAGTGCAGTTCGTGGGATGAGACATCTTGCTGGGGAAAGGAGGCTAGCGAGTGGTTGCGGGTTGGGCAACCACGGGAAATGTACCAGGCTTGCGGACGAAAAAGGGAGGAAGAAGGAAAAGGAAGAAGGAAAAGAAAAAGAAAAAGAATAAAACAGAGGGGAAGACTCACACAAGGACGCTTACTTTTTGAGTTCATCGTCGACATGCCCCCCGTTCTGTTCAATACGGTCAATGAGAGCTTGGCGCTCCTGAAGTTGCTGGCGCATATATTCAACAGTGCGCTTGAGTACGAGGCCTTCGGATCGGCCTTGGCCTTCTAGGCCAGGCACAAGCTCAGTGAGACGATCGAACCCCTCCCGTATGGCTTGTCTGCGCTTTTGTTCTAGGGTATGGGCCAATGGAAGGTTAGAAAAGCAGGTAAAAATGGTAAGAAAAATATGAAACAGGGTAGCTAAAAACGGTTTTGGCCTCTTCTTCGTCTTCTCCTTGTGGTCATTTGAAATGCAAGTTGGTTTGACAAGGTAGTAATCGGCTGATCATCATGGGCAATGACTTGCACTTGAATCAACACACAGCGGCCAACGAGGTGAAAGCGCCGAGGAGGACCCCAGTGGAGCACGACAAGAAAAGATAAAAAGAAACACACAAGCAGATGACCAGATAAAGACAAAAAGACAAAGACATACCGGAAGCAATGTGATTCTGCTTCTTCTCCTCCTCGGTCAGACGAGGCTTTTCTTCTGTACCAGCGGCCCCGTTGTCTCGCGAGGAAGCTGATGCATCAATTGGCGACGACATGGCCGATTAGATTTGTCCGGCGCAGTGTTCCGGGTTTCTGGGTGATGCGTGGCGCCCGCCGGTTGGGGAAGTTGGGAAACACCAGGTAGTCGAGCCGAGCGTCTCGACTTTTGCCCAGTGATGTCGGTGTTCCGAAATCTGTCTTGGAAGCTTCACAAAGTTGTCGATCCAAAGACGACAGAAAAAGGGAACGCGCGGAGGAAGAGGCCTGGAGTCTTGAGTCTTGAGCCTTGAATCATGGCAGACGAAAAGGGCAAGAGAGAGTCTCGCTTCATATACGTGTGTACTTGCCCAAAGTTATCCTTGGTACATGTCGCCGCTGGTGAGGATTCTGGGCCTGCCGGAGGGATAAATGTGGGGCACTCTTGGCGAAGCATCCGGATGGCAGCGGAACCAAGCGTCACATGCCCACGGTATACCTGCCAAGAAGCCCGCTTGTCGGAGCCCGATGTGGGCCGATGCCTTTTTTTTTTCCTTTTTTTTTGGGGAGGGGGGGGGATGAAGTCTGGGTATCTGGGTAAGGGCAGCTGGTGTATTTCAGAGATGAGACTCCGGCGTGGAGTCTTTGCCTGTGCCTGGTGAGTCCATATGCGATGCGATGCGATGCAATGCAATGGGGGCGGCCCCCGCGTCAAGACGCTCCATTCGCTCATCTCGACGGCCTCGGGCCGCTTCAAAGTTGGGTCTTGGCGGCCTTCATCCTATGATACATGGGATGTATGTAAGTACATACATATGTGTGTATGCATGCATGCATGCATGCATGTATATGTATTATGGATTATTTCAATCTCTAGTCCATGGTTGGGCGGATCCAACGACGCCCACCAGCGTTGTGCCGTACACCAGCCTTAGACTCATCCGCATGCCTTATGCCGGGACGACATCGAGGTTGAGGCAACGACCGTAAAGGGCATCTTGCCGGCCTGATGCATGGTGACGGTTTCGAATATCTGCAACCTGTGGCCTGGAGTCCGTTCGCACCGCAACAAGCTAATACGATGGCTCGGTCTTCTCCATTGAGACGCTTCCCGGTCTGATGCTTGTCTCACTGAGGAGAGCCAGACTCGCGCGACTCGCGAGACAATAAGGCAACCATTCATACGTCATTATTCACTGATACAAGTAAGCATACATACTCCACTGTATGGCGGCCCAGAGTCTTGCACCATCGAAATTGGAATCCCTGCGGAAAAGGGGGAGAGGGTTGGGGGGGGGGGGGGTGGTTGGTTTTCATGTTGTCGAGCCTAAACCTTTCAGTGTTGTTTATCGTGTTATGCATTGCCGGCTACGTGATTGGTATATTACATGGAGAAAACTATGCGTCGTACTGTCCAGTCGACGAAGCATGTTTCAGTGGTAAACAACCGTCCGTGCCATCGACATCATCTTGATCGGGCCACCTGATGCTAGCCTTGTGCATGAGTTTTGCTCTTGCTCTCTCGGACAAGTGTACGAATACACCTAGACATACCAAGAAGGCTACCGAAGGTCGCAGAAAGTGGTTCTTTTCACCCGATCAACCGACTAGGTACATATGTGCCATACATGCTTCGCATTTGCAATATCCCGTCCCTTGTGGAGTCGGTCCCCTTTCATGCTGTAATGTTGAAAAAAAGGGGTTGCGCCACTGTCAAACGAGTCATCATTCCGGATGTGTACAAATAACGTTCAGTATAAGTCAAACGTCATTGTACAGATGAGCAACAGCCATCAAGAAGAGGCGTGTAACCTACCCAACTCTGGGGGCTCTTTGACCATACAAACATCATACGACAGATACATGACACCGTACGGCAGTCCAACGACGATACCTCAGAAGAAGTATTCTGAGAAAACAACGTTAGCCGGGGTAAGGGGGGGGGGAAGCAAGGAAACATAACGTTGCAACTTTAGCTAGTCGCAGTCTGACCACAACGCATGTTGTCCCCGCAGCGAATTATATTATTTGTTTGCCAGAATTTGCACTTGGTGGCATTAGATACCGCCCCCCTCCTGAAAGTGAACAAAAAAAAATTATTTTTTTCGAGGGTCGTAGGTATTGATAGAATTTGATTTAGGGAAACAAAACTTAGTCTCTGTCGAACTTGATTTATTTGAATGAGAAAAAAAAACGTGACTGAGCAATCTATGCTCGTCGAGAAGCGGCATCGCTTCAAAGTAAGACTTCTTCGTCAGAACCCTCGGCATCAAACTCATCTGCTTCCTGCTGAAAGATGACTTTCTCCGCCATGGAAAGACATCTTCTGACAGGAAGACCAACCACGTTGTCAACACTGCCATCGATTTTCTCGGCCAGAATCATGCCTCCAATCCCTTGGATCGCATAACCACCTGCCTTGTCAACACCCTCGCGCGTCTTGACATAAGCTTCGATGACATCATCTGGAAGCCCATTGCTCTCGCTGAAAAAGTATACCTTGGTCTCTTCGGTATGAGTTGTTATGCAATATCCGGGATGGCGGGCGTCTTCACGAGGTGCCAGCACAGTAATAGCTGTTAGAACGCGGTGCATCTCCGTGTCCCGCATGTGCTTCAGCATTCTGATATGATCAGCCTCGCTGCGAGGCTTTTCTAGAATACGACCATCGCGGGTAACAATAATGGTATCGGCAGAGATGACTAGCTCTGGGTCCGGAATCGACTTGAGCTGAGTTTTAAGGCAATTCACGTAGACATCGAGGCATTTTCGCCGAGATGTCTCGGCCACGTATTCGTACGGTCCATATACTGTCTTGTCCAGGTCCTCGGGCTTGGTCGACGGTGTGATTTCCAGGTTGTTGAGACCAACCTACGCCGCCATTAGTCTGGTAAGGAGGATAGATGGAACGTATGTCCAACAAGACAGGTAAAGGGTCCTTTACCTGCTGAAGCAGGGCTTTACGCCGTGGCGAGGCAGACGCAAGTACCACCCTTTTCGAGTTGAGATGCCTGATGATGGGCAGGTCAAGCGGTTGCAGAGGCCTTCGCACTGATGGTGCACGCTGCGGGACGGAGCCGCGTGGATGCTCGGCGGCAACCTGTGAGTAGTCGGGTGGAGAATCGCTTGGAATATTGGCTGAATCTGCCATCTTCCTCGCTGGTAGCTGTGATGGTGCGGGATCCTGAAGTTCGGAACTATTTGCGACGGCTCACGCAGTCACGGCTGATGCACATTACATGGTTCACGGTTCACCAGTAGCCGTCCGTGACTCCGTGGTGGTCAATATGGCCACTGACTTCACTGGTGGGGTTGAAGCGAGCTGCCCCGCTCAAATTTCGCCTTGGAATCACAGATCAATCACAAAACAACTGGCTGTCTGGCTTCACTTGTAATGGCATGATTGCCCGTTTCCTGCACGACAATTGATGGAGGAGGGTGTCTATTCTGCATTCCTGCTATAATTTCTCATCACTCATGCTAAGCGTATGACAAGAAGCAAAACCTAAAAGAAAAAAAAGAAAGGATAGGGAAATAGGGGGAAAAAATAGGAAAAGACAAAGAAAAAGAAACGAAAATCATGGCTTATTTGAAGATGCCAGGTTAACATTGGCTCATCGATAAGTCATCGCTACTTCTTTGTGAAGCGCGAGCCTTAATGCGGCCATTGTCCGGGTTTCTGCCATCATGGTCGAGCATGGATGGCATGGCGAATTGGCAGCTCTGCCGTCTCTGCCTTGTGGCCTGATCGCCAGAAATAGACTAGCGTGATGTGGCAGAAAGGCTGGCACGCACCTTCAGTGTTTGTTCCCCATGTACCTTCCTTGTGCGATTGAAACCGCCAACATTGAATGCTGGTCTTCTCTGCAAGATCACTCATCCAACAGGTACCTCGTGGTATCAAGATTCTGAGCTTGTCTATCAGCTGCAAGGCGGTCAAAGAAACAGCATTTTTGCATCGAATTTGCGACTGCTGTTCGCACGATCGAGCACTTGACTTCGCGACTGAAAGCAGCACGCCTGCTGTGCACCTTCGGTACCTGAATGCAACGCGACACTAAGTCCACGCGTCGAGCGCATCGTCAAACCATTCATCATCTCTAGCTTCAGCAGCACATTGCCAAGAAGGTCGGGCGGCAAGACCGCGGACGACAGCACTGCGGATACTGCCCTGTTTCAATCACTCAATGGTCACGCCGTAGCCTAGGTTTATCCTTTGAAAATGGAGAGTAAACGCAAAGCAAACGGCCACGCTAATGCCGAGACGGAAGAGCGAGCTGCAAAACGACGCAAGCTGGCGGTAAGTGGCAGACGACTCTTTACCTCGCTACCCATGAATTGTGCCACCGTAGTGTGGCTGCATTAACAAATCATGTCTGACGCGAAACTGCTGTACTATAGGCATTTAATATATCCAAGGGCGAAACTCGCGAATCAACAACAGCTTATGGCCAAGTATTTCTTGAACAAATTCGGCGCACACAAGACAAGAGGTATTTACCGCTACCTAGAACTCGTCTCTCATGACAGGACTTCATCAGTCAAGGTGCGCTGACAAAGCTGTCGTAGTGGACGACTTGTCGCGACATATTTTGAGAAGCTCCTTCCCAGAGAAGGAAATGAGGAATACTACAAACGCACGCGAATGCCGGTTTCTCTGGAAATCATTGAAGAGAAGCTCAACAACGGCCAGTTCAGTAATCTCGCCCAACTGGAAAGCGACTTCAAGCGAATGATAGCCAATGCCAAAGAATTCTATCCACGCTCATCGGTCGTATTCGACGATGCAGAGCGTGTGCGGAAAGCTTTGAGCAACTACATGACCAAGAACAATCCTGCCTACCAAACGCGAGGTTACCAAGCAGTTCCGACTCCATTACCCCCTGAGGACGGCGAGGAAGCAGAGAATAAGGAAGAAGAGAATGCCGACGAAGATGCGGAAGGCGAAGACGCTGGTAACGGGCAGGAAGAAGGGAAAAAAGTAGAAGAGGAGGAAGAGCCCGCTTCGAGGCGCAGGTCGATCATATTGAAACGAACTGGTTCTGGGCGGCCGTCAAGAAATTCTGGTTCGCATGTCGACAGCCCACGACGGTCTAAAGCGAGCAGTCGTCCCGACCACGATTATGCCAACATTCCTTTCAAAGGGTTGAATTTTCAACAAGCCCAGGAGAAAATCGTGGAAGAACTTTTACGCTACAAACAGCCAGAGTACGTCGTTATGTGGTGAAGCTACTCCTGTTGCTCCGTCTTATCTTCCACGGTGAAGCTAACCCGATTTGAAGATACGAAGGGTACTTTGAACCATTTGTCAACTTACCGCCCCGCTCCTTGAGAGATTACTACCGTGTCATATCCGATCCCTTGTCTTTGAAGAAGCTGCAGAAAGAAATTTTCGGCGTCCAAGGCCGAGGTGATCCTACAGGTATAAGTGATTTCAAAAGCTGGAATGCTTTGGAAGAAAGGGCAAAACTATTGTGGTCAAATGCCTACTTCTATAATGAAGAAGGCAGTGAAATATATGAACTGGCTCAAGAGCTCGAGGTATGTGTGTCCTATGCGCGCGTTGGCCAAGTGTTTTTTTTTTTTTTTCCTACACGAAACTGAAATATGGGATTAGAAAGCATTCTATGATTTGTTCAAGAAGGCGCGAGCAGCTTGTCCAGAACCGACTCAGGCCAAGATCAAATTGAAGGTTGGACAGTCTGGCGATACCCCGGCTTCGTCGAAACGCGTGACGATACATGTTGGTGGACGAACAAGTTCTGTTGACTCACCCGCGCCGCAGACCGCACAGTCTACCGAGTCGCCTGCCAGCGTCCCGCATGCCAACGGCGTGATACGGCAACCGGCACTGGACGCAGCACGGAGTGCTTTTGCTTCGGCTCCATCGCCGAGTCCATCAACACACGCCGGCCTCAAGGCCGAGGAACCATCAAGGATGTCGCCAGCAGTTCTGGCTCCAGCACCAGGACAGATGCCAGGGCCTCCTGTGGCAACTACCACTCTGCCAGCACCTCCGCCTGGGCCACTGCAAATACAATCTACGAATCCGATGACTCCGGGCTATGTTGAGCCAAAGAGGTTACGGGCAACTGGAAAAGGTGCGTCGCTGTCAAGTTCTACAAGCTTTCTTTCTCCTTGTTTCATTTCTTTCTCGTTTTCTTTCTCTTGGTGATCCCAAATTACTGACATGTCTCGCTCTCGCCCATGAAGGTTTTAAAGACGCACTCATGTCCAGACTGCGGATCCAACTTCATCCAGCAATGCAAGCCGAGAACCCTGTCCTGCTCGATGTGCATCCTCTTGCCCGAGAAATGCAACATTCCGGCACCATCAACCTCCCGCCAAACATCAATCGGGTCATAATTCTGCCCCTCCTGCCTGATTTTCTGCAGGACCGCCAGTACAGCCTCTGGGTCCTCATCGACAAGCAACCTCTCAAGCCCTGTCACCAACCCATCCCAAACCAATTACTCCAGGAACGTGCCTTTGACATTATGCTCCATCCAGGCGTCAACGTCATCGAGGCGCATCTCATCGCTGCCGTGCCCAAGCATGAGCGCGAGCAAGTCGGTGCAGAGGTCGAATTAGAAGTACTCACGGCATTTCTCAACGTTCTTCGGTATTAGACTCGACCTACGGCGCGCATGTTGTGGAGTTTTGTCCAATCTCGTTTTTTTTCTCTCCATGTCTTTCTCTTTCTTTCTACTGTATCATCTTATGGAAGAATGGTAGCTTGGAGTTGCATGTGCTTGATTGATTGTCCATACACAAAGGGCCATGTTATCGAGGTTGTGGTTTCTTTTCCTATGTGGGTTCTGCGCCGGTGAGCCACGAGAGCTCGTAAGAACATGTTGGTAATTGTATCACAGATGGTGCAAGTCATGATGATACTCTTGTTTATGAGGCGTAACAATGGAAAATTAAAAGAACAAGGAGCGAATGCGTGTGTGTATGTGTATGTGAGTGTGGGTGTGCTGCGTCATTGTGTTTTTGTTCATGCTGAAGCTTTCCAATCCTTGGAGAAAGAATCGGATATAAAAGGCAAAAAGAACGTCAATTGTCAGCGTATAAAACGATCTATGGTATCATTTTCGTAAATCTTCCAAGGGCCGCGGCCAGGCCTGGAATACCCTTCCGCTGGTCCTCTTTTCCCACCCCCCTCCCTCTTTATACCCTTATACTGTCTGCAATACTGTACACTGTTTAGGAGAGGCCGTTACATAATCCCAACCGTGTGGGAGCGGGGTGCTTTGTGTTTGGTGTTTCTTTTCTTTTTTCGGGTTTTCGTTCACTTAGCCCGCCGCTGGCCGTTGCTTGAGCTGAATCAAGTGTTTGAGGCCCGTTTGGATATCCATAAACATCTTCTGCTTGGGATCATACCAGGCCAAAACGTAGACGGCCATGAGGGCATTCTTGCCCTGGAGCTCCAAGAGACCGTCTACACGGATACACCCGCGGCTGGGTGGCTGTTTCGCCGGCTGCCAGTTTTTACTAAACGTCATGGCGGCGTCGTGCAGGGCATCTTGAACTCGAGGGTCGAGCTGGCTATCACTGCCGAACGTCGATCTGAGGATATCGCCGGGATCGGTAGACGCTGGAAGGCTTGCGGGTCTTGCAGTGCTGCCTTCGGAGACTTTGACGTCTTGCTTCTCGGAAGGGGCCTGACCGCCCTTTTCTCGCATACGGTTGATGGCGACGCTTTGCCACGACACATCTTGGGGGGGTTCTGTGCTGAAGCCGAGTGCTTTGGCGACATCTCGTGCCGTTTGTCTGCAGAGAGAGTTGACAAATGTCCAGACTGTGAGGGCAACTGCTTTGGGATAGATGGCCGTGTCCAGGCGACTTGCTGCGAGGGAGTCGATCGGACGGTCCCCCCAGAAAATCCCTTCGTCGCTAATGATGATTCTTTTTTTTTGACTTTAGTCAGGATGGAGACATGGGCTTAAAAAAAAAGTGTCGGTTTCACTGCTTACCCGGATATAAAGTGTTTTGGCGGGGGTGCAGGAGGATATATAATGTCAAGCCACATCTTCTTCAACTTGACGTCTTTTCCTCCTAATAACTTGACACAGCCAGGGTTCATTTCTACTCCCTTTTTAATAAGTTCCGCCAGAGCAACTGTGTGTAAAATAGTCAGCATGTTCAGTACGGAACACATTCATGAAAACGTTCAGAATATTTCACCAGCAGCTCGTACATTTGATCTCCTTTTGCGCTTGCGGGTCCTTGTTCAAGGCGAGAAAAGTTAACCACTCTGGGTCGGATCCCTTGTATGGAGGCTGCTTCACTTCGGTCCTTGTGAAGGGAAATGGAAGAAACAGCAGTGGTTCATCTCCATCTTCTTTCGTGACCTCTTCCCATTCCTGCTTCTCTTTTTCTGACAGGTTCTCCCATTCGTGGTCGGCCCAGTCCAACAACGGATCGAAAACGACGGCGACGAATATTTGCCAGCATAGATAGAACGCGATGGTCGAGAAGACTGCGCGACTGCAGTACTTTCAGGGTCAGCATGATGAGACTTCGCAAAAGGGGACATGGAATCAAATAACGGCCAACCTCGTACCCTAGGCGCTTTCGGAAAGCGTGTAATCTGGGCGGTGCCGCATTCACATTCCTGGGAAAATATACAGGGAGATCTTGAGGCAGTTTATCATTTCGTTTCAAGAAAGACCGCAAAGAGAGCTGTCGATTGATCGAGGGTATCCGACGGACCGTGGTGCTTGACGTCAACGAGGCAACTGTCGAGGCACGCCTGAAGGCGGCGGCCGCACGAGGCAGCATGTCGATCCGTAGTCGCTTCACGGCTCGCAGTGAGATGAATCGCTAAGAATGGAAGAAAAGAGCAGGTCTCCTTTACCGGAACCTATCAGGCGATGAGCCTGCACAGCGCCGGGCGATAGATAGGGAGGGAGACGCCAGACCACAAACACGAACAGAACATCGATGAAGGCGGAAAGAGCTGAGGCAGCTCTCGAGTATGCGATGCGTGGAGAGTCCGCGGTGCCCAGAGCTCAGAGCTCACTGCTCACTGCTCACTGCTCAGTACAAAGAAACAGTACCCAGCACAGTGCCAGTATTCGGTACATGTACCCAGTACCCGGTACCCAGAATGCCCACGGCTCCACCCGCAAGCAGTTGACGAGACCAGACGCCAAGAGCCGGAGTATTTTGTCGCCGCAGCTCCGACGCGCGCAGCAGCGCCCCCGTCTGCCTCCCTCCCAAACATTGCATGGAGTCATGCATCAGACCAGCCACCACACCAGCCGTGGGTGACGTCTCAAGCCGTCAAAGTCTCAGCTCCGTCAACAACCGAAACGCTTCACGGCTCGTCCCCTCATCATGAAGCTCAACCCTGGGCTCATCGTCGCACTTGCCGGCTGTGCCGCCGCTGTTCAGTCCGCCGCTGAAGTCTACATTGTTCCCAACACCGATGCATCGTCACCACCCGCCGTCACCCCTGGCCTTGCCCGGCTGTTGTTTCTGCAGCGATTAGCTTCGAATGGTCGGGGGTTTACTGCACAGGATATTCCCAGCGACATTGATGCGGCGAATGCAATCTCGTTCCTCCATCGATTCGGAAAACCTACTCCGCCGCTATTCTCCATCGGCAAAACCAATCAGCCAAACCAGCTTGTCTTGATGCTAGACAACATGGACGACTCGCACATGCAGGAACTTCGCAAAACTCTTAGCACTAGCCCGTCATTCACAATCGCGGATCCACCCGCCGACTTCGCACACAAAGATTTGATGGCTCCGGATTTTCTCTCCAGATCGGGCGTGGCAGATGGCAATAAATGTTCTGTTCAACAGATTGCAAATCCTATGGAGGGCTGCTGGAATGACAAGTCTTCGGCGGTGGCGAGGTATAGCGTGAACGAGGTATGTTCTTGTACCCATATGGGCTGTCCCATATGCTATTTTCTCACAAAGTGGTTTATTGAGAATATCGTTAACACCTCCGCAGGATCCCGAAACCATCAAGTCCGTTGCCAAGCAGATCAGGCAGCTTGTCCAACTCGCCAAATCTGGAGACTTGGAAACAACCATCATCGCCCTGCCCTCTTCTGCAAGCCCAAGTCAGCGAGCGGATGAGCAGCAGGAATTGCGTCGTCGACAACAAGCAGAGCGGGTTATCTCGGCAATCAAGAAGCCCGAGGCGGAAGCTCAAGCGACCTCACCATCTACGCCTCAAGGGATGGCGCTCGCTTCCAGCGGCCGTATCGCTGCATGCTACGAGAGTTTGTCTGCCTGCGATGAGGCAACCCGTAACTGCACCGGTCACGGAATGTGCAAAGACAAGTATGCCAATGGTGATGGCACCAAGGCAGCTGCCTCGTGCTTTGCTTGCCATTGTCAAGCCACACGAGAGGAGGGCAAGGGGGTAAAGCATTGGGGCGGTCCATCGTGTGCCAAACAAGATGTCAGCGTACCTTTCTGGCTCTTTGCCGGATTTACGTTGGCCATGGTTGGCATTCTGTCCATGTCAGTCGGCTTGTTGTACAGTGTTGGCGAGGAAAAGCTTCCTGGAGTGATTGGAGCGGGTGTCTCAAGAAGCAAATAGCCGTGGAGGCTGGTTATCGGTGGTGAGGGAAGCTGTGCATGTCTACTTTTTGGAGTTGGTAATCAAATACACGCGGGGGGAAAATTGTAACATAGATGTCATCGCGCGGCGTCCAGCCGCCATTTGGCCAGCGTCCGCTCAGTTTAGTACTTTTCGATTCAATTGTCCCGGGGGTGTTTAATGAGCTAGAATCTGCTCTTCTTCTTCTTCTTTCCTTCTTTTTCCCTTTCTGCCCCTATTTTTCTTTTTTCTTTTTTTTTTTTTTGACTGGCTCTCGGCATCATGTGAATAAGGATGTAATGGGCAGAGTCGCAATAACATCATCAAATAGGCATTATGTTTTGGGAGACGAGGAGTGAGAGGCATGGCGCTCGCGGCTCGACCAATCAGTACAGGGGACCGATTGATTCAAACCAGGGGCGGACTTTTCCGCCTCCTGCCGTCTCAAATCGTCTTGCACTTTCCAATCCACCTTTTAACCTCCAAAGCCTCGTCGTTTTTGAACAGAAAAAGCCCGCCGGACTTGGTACTTTGACACCAAGTCCGCCAGAACAGAACCGACCCGAGGCGCTCCCTGGGTACGCCCAGTGGCCCGAAAGGCGCCCAAGAGGCGCTCCGAAGTCTCGCGGTCGCGGTTGGTATTCTGCGTGTGGTTACTGCGGTAGACATGGCCCACGAAGCGGTCGAGGACAAGGCAAATGCAGGCAGGCTTCCAACGGCGAAATGGGGAGCCGCATGCGCTGCGTGTGCCACGGCAAAAGCAAAATGCATTCGCTCCAATCCCGAGCCAAACTCGAAATGCGACCGGTAAGTGACTGCAAAGAGACTGCAAGAGACTGCAAAGAGACTGCAAGAGACTGCAAGAGACTGCAAGAGAGTGCCCGTCACGGCCGCTACTCACCCTGCAACCATGTGCATGTCGCTTGTCCCTGGCCAATACGTCATTGACGCATTTTTGAAACACCAAGGTGCCAAAGACTTTTGAAAGAATGCACGGCACAGATCCATCGGCCACGTAAGAAGCGACAGGTGAAACCCTCGTAAGTCAATCAATCATTGAGTCATCTTGTCCTTGGGCTTGGGCTAAGCCGCGTCTGCCTCATGGACGACCGTCAACTGTCATTCACTCCTTTGCTATCATGCTTAACCCAGCTGATTACAATGCGCTGAACTCGAGAGAAATAGTCGAACAGCACAGATTGAGGAGAGATTAGATAGCTTGGTCAATCTACTCCAGGCTTCTGGAGAGTTTTCCAGTACCCAGTCCAACCACACTTCGCTCAATACTCTGAGCGACGCCGCGGCTCGAGAACATTCCGCCATGACGCAAGACACATCATCCGCCAGCTCCACGATCTCGTGCCAGCCAAAATCGAGTTCTTGGGTGATTCCGGAAACTTACAACTCCAACGCGATTCCATCATGCACCTGCCGCCCACCGCCCGGTAGTGCACCCCCTCCTCCGGACTCTGACGATGTACTTTTGGAGCTCTTTCGGACCCAGATGCAACCCGTCTTCCCCTTTGTCATTATTCCGCCATCAGTCAGTGCTTTTGAATTGCATGCCAGCAAACCATTCTTGATGTCTGCTATCAGGATGGTCACCTCTTTCAGAAGTTTCAGGTCAATGAGCGCCCAGTTGTGCAAACTCATGAGTCATATCGCAGACCACGTCCTTTTGCGATCTGCGCGATCGCTGGAGCTTCTTCAAGGCATACTGGTCATGATCGGGTGGCATCAGTACCACTGCTTAATGCATGCCCAAATGAACAATCTCCTTGCCTTGGCCATGAGTATGGTCGCCGATCTAGGGTTAAACTATCCCCCTGGAATACGCGAGCAAGCCCGACTAATGGTGGCCCGGCCGGATGAACCACCCGGCCGTACCAACGAAGAACGAAGGGCTCTTCTTGGCGTGTGGTTTCTGACATGCAAGTAGGTTTGCTCAACCCTTGCAAAAGTTTGGTCAAAGCGCTCGACTAACACCAAGGGCAAAAGTGTCTCCGTTAGTTTCAATCGCATAGAATCGTTGACGTTTACCCCGTATATTCAAGATTGCTTGAAAGTCCTGGAAAACGACAAAGAATACGAATCCGACATTACTCTTTTCTTCATAGTTCGGATCCAGAGACTAACGGAGCGAATCTTTGAGCTCACCTCCAAGGACAGGAGCGAAGAAGATCTTCCTGGCATTCCGTCTGCCCCAATGACGGCTTATATGGCGGCTTTTCAAAATGAAATAGACAGAATATACGATAGTCTGCCCCCAAGGCTTCAAGACGACAGTACGTGGGCAACCTCCTACCCCTTTTTTTTTTTTTTGCTTTCCTTTCCTTCCCTTTCCTTCTCTTTCTTTTTTTTCATTTTATTCTATTACTTTTTTTTTGCTTGGGAGAGGCGTCGCTTTTGATCTCGGTATGGCTAACCTTGGACTTAGGCGTGTTCATGTCGTATCTTAACACGGCAAGATTGCGTCTGTATGAACCACCTCCTGTCGATATTACCTTGGTGAGATCTCTTTTGGAGTCCATGACTACCGGTCAAATCGGTCGTGGCACGCCCCTCGACAAACTGTATCAAGCCAGCGCAGCGCTTCGAAACTGGTTCGACAACTGGTCGCTGGTGCCTGCTTCTTCATACTACCGAGTCCCGCTATCTATCATGTCTCAGCTCGTCTACGCCATCACTATGCTCGGGCGATGGGCTCAACTAGCAACACCTAGAACAGTGTACGAGGGAGGGACGCCGATGCCAACAGGCGCTGGAAGCTCAATATACAACTCAGATTCTCAAATCTTGCGGACGGAAAGCTTGATGGAGAACAAGCCATCGCCGAGGCAGGACAAGCGCGATAGCCCAAAGCCGCAGTATGGTGACCAAGATCTCATACAAGCTGTGGCAGCCCTGCAGCTTCAGCTCCAATCGCAGCCAGAGTTGAACATCAATATTCCCGAAATCCTTTCATTAATTTGCTCAAGATGCGAACAAGCCAACAGAATCTTCAAACAAAGTTCTCTTTCAAATGAGAAGACAGAGAACAACGTATGGACAGTCAGTGCCCTTAAAGTCCGGATAACCCGCGTGAAGCTGGAGAGATGGGCTGAAACCGTCGCCGCCGCCGCCGCCGCCGAGGGTTCCGAGCGAGCAGGCAGGATTGAAAATGCTCCGCAATGGCGAGGTTCGTACCCGCAGACATCCAATGCGACTGGGAACATGGGGGCGCCAGGCAGCACTTTCGTTAGTAGCGGCTTCGCACAGGACCAGACCCAGATCCAGGACTTCTTGGGCAGCACGCCTTGGACATCTGACCTCCTAGACGGCGTCGACCCCACCGTATGGTTTGATGGCTACTTGGATTGGGGGACGCTGGTGATGAATTCTATGGACGACCCCATGGGTGCAGGTAATCCATCTCAATATGGGTAGAGTGTGAAATCATCGATTGGTGTAAATTTATTGGCGCTCCGGACATTGGAAACCCTTGGAATGATGGTGTTTGGAATTTTTTATTTGAATAGGACAGGCGATCACAACTTTGGTGAATAGAGACGAAAAGCTTTACATCCCCCATACGTTTAGCACAAGATATAATTACGAAATATAATACTATAATGGATTCTGGACAAAGTGGTATTGAATCTACATACATACGTAATGCTCTAACATCTGAAGCAGAAAACGAAAAGGTGATTCGTGAACTTTCCGACTACGGCCCGAGACTAGAAATCTCGCTGTTGGTCATGGCGGTTGCTTAAGGCCAAGATAGCTCGCCTTGTTCGCAGAACTAGTACAATGATGAAACGATGGGACTGGTACAACGACAGTTTCTTGGGCGCAGCAACTCGCGTGGCTTTGATGTCTCTTGTTCCTTCCCTGCCCGACTACGTCAGACGCTGCAAGACACGACGTGCATGAAAAAAAAAAGAGAACATGTACGCATCGACACATACACAAAAAAAAACAATTCCGATTCCACATCACCATATATCATCCGAGAACGCCAAACAAGAATGTCTTCTTCTTTTTTCCTCCCATTTGCTTCAAAAATCTACCTCATTGCCCGTATAGTGCGTGGCCCTATCGGTGATGGTCTCGTCGGTCGTCGCCCCCAATTCTGTCAAGAGCTTCCATCATGACAACTGAGTTGCCGCGGATGACCTTTTAAAGGGCTTTTGTCTTAGTTCCGGGTATGCAATCCTTGGGGGGGAGGGGGCATCAGGCGATCTCTCATAGATACTTACGACCATCCCAATCTTGACCTTCTCACCACCCTCCTTCTCCTCGACAGCTTCGTCAAGCACAATGTTCAGGAAGACCTATTTATTGGCGCGGAGGAGTCAGCTTGGGTTTTTGTTTTCAGGGCGAGGGAAAATCCATGCAACCTACATCGTAGCCGCGCAAGACTCCAATGACCTTGCGACTGCCGTTGAGTTGCACAAAGAGTCTCTTCTCCAGGTACTAATGGCATTGTTAGAAATGGACCGTGTCTTATGGGGGCGGATTCCCGACAGGCATTTATCGCAGCAAAAATGCCCTTAAAAGACCTTCAGATCGGATCGAATGATTTTCGTATTACCTTTTTCAGCTCAGGTTGCGCGGGCGCCATCTTGAGCTATGCGATTATGTTCGATTCGCAAAGGTACTGGATGCGAGCTCCTTGTGTCTATCACGGTCGCGCACCCACTGGCAACCGACTTGACGCCTTGCTCCCAGAATTTACAGTCACGTGGTGATAAGATAAGAAAGCACCTGCGTCATGAGCGCTGCTACCTGCGACGCAACGTGCTTTGGTTGGCCCAGAACTTTGAAAGCTTGACTTGTTCAAAATCATGATTGCACAATGGCCTCATTTGCGGCGAAACGTAAGGCCAGAGTAATCAAGGTCGATGAGGAGGAGATTTCCAGCGACAACTCGCCTTCGGGCACTGACTCACCCGACACCAAGAAAGGTACGTGTTTTTTTTTGGGTCTATGTCTGTCGGCCACTTCAGCGACAACCGAACCAATTTACTGATGGGAGATATTAAAAGGCTGACTCGCAGCATTGGCATAGAGCTAGGCACGCCAATCCTTGCTGTCAAATCGTCGAGAAAGCCGTTCAGACAATCTGGTCTCCGTAAAGCCTTCAATGCGAATGACGAGTCCGGCGCCGACGCGACAAGCGGTCGGCTAGATGAGGACGAGGAAGATGACGGGCCTCTTGTCGTTCGTCCATCAATCAATCGAGCAGGATCTACGAAACAAAAGAAAAAGCCAGCCACTAAGTCGCGTTTATCCTTTGGGGGCGACACGGACCATGGTGACGCTGAAGAATTTGCAACGCCGCAAAAATCGGGCTTGGGAAAACGTGCGCTCGAGAATAGTGCAGTAAAGCGGGGGATAGCTCTGCGGACTTTGCCTTCAAGATCGGCAGAGGAGGCAGAAGCTGACCGGCCGAGATATAGCAAGGAATACCTGGAAGAGCTACAGTCATCAACACCGAGCACACCCCGAGATGTATCCACACTCCACCCTAGCGAGGGTGACGACATGGAGTTAGATCTTTCGGAACTTGACGGTGCAGTGGTCGTAGAATATCCGGGACTAGCATCACCAAAGTCACCAAAGTCTGGCACACCACAGATACTTTCTGAAGCTGAAATACGCGAGAGGAAGGAGCGACGGGCTCGGTTGGCCAAAGAACATGATGTCTTATCGCTGGAAGACGATGATTCTACCATGTTTAGTCGCAAGAAGGAGAAGGAAGGCCGATTGCTTGCTGAGGATGAGGATCTTGGGGAAGGATTCGACAGTTACGTGGAGGACGGAGGTCTGTCGCTAGGCAAACGGGCGGAAAAAGAGCGTCGAAAAAAAGACAGACAGCAAATGGCCGAGCTCATCAGTGCCGCCGAGGGGCACAGCTCAGACGATTCGTCAGACAGTGAGGCCGAACGACGAATGGCCTACGAGGCGTCCCAGAGCAAAGCTGGCCTGGACGGCCTGAAGAAGCCTCAGCAGGGTGCCTCTCATGACCTGCTCCAAGTACCGCCCAAGATCACCCCGCTACCGAGCGTATCGGAATGCTTGGCACGACTGCAGATGACTTTGAAGGCCATGGAAAGTGATCTCAAGACCAAGACTGCTCACCTGGAGCATCTAAGGAAGGAAAGAGAAGAAATCGACAAGAGGAAAGCAGAGGTTCAGTCGCTGCTGGATGAGACGGGCGAAAAGTATCAAGAGGCCATGAGGCGGGGCAACGTGGAGCCAGGTGGTGCAGCGACTCCTGGAGGACTCAACGCCGGACTTGTCGGAGAGCGAGGGCTTGACAGTCTCGGAACTACGCCTAGAAGGCCCAGTCAAACTGAGGAAATGGACGTGACGTAGCGACGTAGATGGCTTATTAGGTTTTCTCTACGTCCCATTGGTTATATACATACATATATACCGAAAATACTCTCAAGGCTTTGCTTGGTGTTGAAACCGGAGGGTAAGAGGCCATGCCTGATGGACACTGAGAAGGTCCTAAATTGTGAAGCTTGTTATAGAGGCCGCAAAAAGAAAGCCCCAAATCGCCAACAAACCCCCCCATGTATTACATCCTGCGTGAGTATTGACAATGCCTATTTATGACCAGGCCCCTTCGCCACATAAACTGTGCCATCGTTATGGTGTGTTGCGACTTGGAGCATAGCCGTCACCATTTGTCGGCATCAATCAATACTCAAAGCCACTTCGAGGCGTCGTTGTTCGGGGAGAAGTGAATCAACTGATTGGCGCAGCCCGGCGAATTGAAGCGGTTGATAACTGACAGGGCCCTGCAGACCCACACCAGCCGCCGCCAATGGGCCGGGCCTGTCGTCTGCCCATCGAAGCAGCTAGAAGCAGCTCTTCCCATCTTTCACTGTCTCCACCGTGAATGCCTGGGCATTTGACAAACGGCTTTGACTTGGGTGCCTGGTCTTAAACAAACTACGAGTTCGCTCTGAATGCTCAACAGCCTCTCTCTCGGACTCAAGTGATAAGAAATTTCTCTGTCGAGCCTAGTAATCTCAACTGCTTCACAAATATCTCAACTCTGCGCAAATTCGACTGTCTATTCCACTTTATATCGACGTACCATGGCTTCTGCAGACGAGCTCAAAGCTCTTGGCAACAAAGCAATTGCCGAAAAGAACTTTGACGCTGCCATGTATGTTTATGGTCTCACTCTTATGGGCATGGACTGTTCTAGGCCCTCCTCCTCTCGTCATCTTTTCATGTTTCGTATGATATTGGCAGCTGACTAGCATCGGCACTTTACAGAGAAAACTTTACCCAGGCCATCGCCCTTCAGCCCGAGAACCACATCCTCTACAGTAACCGATCGGCGGCGTACGCTTCCAAAAAAGAATGGGACAATGCTCTGCAAGATGCTGAAAAGACGACTCAACTGAAACCCGACTGGGCCAAGGGCTGGGGAAGAAAAGGTGCTGCCCTGCATGGCAAGGGCGATCTTGTCGGTGCGAACGATGCCTATGAACAAGGCCTGAAGTATGATGCGAATAACGCTCAACTCAAAAGTGGACTGGCCTCTGTTGAGAAGGCCATGCAGTATGAAGCAGGTAAATGGCATCCTGGTGTCTCACCCTGGAAACTTTGAACTGTCTTTTCGAATGCGCCAGCAAAACTAACATTCGGTCGATTTTAGGCGGCATGGGAGGTGGCTTTGGCGGAGATCCCACTGGCGGGCTCGGCCAGATGTTCAACGATCCCAACATGATCCAAAAACTCGCCAACAATCCCAAAACAAGCTCATATCTTGCTGACCCTTCCTTCATGGCGAAACTGCAGCAGATGCAGCGAAACCCCGGAAGCCCCCAGGACCTTTTCTCTGACCCTCGCATGATCCAGGTTCTCGGTGTCTTGATGGGTGTCGATATGGAGATGCGGGATTCAGACCCTCGAGACACTAATATGACCGATGCGCCGGAGGCAACGAAACCCGAATCTGCTGCCAAGAAGGCTCCTCAGCCGGAACCCGAGCCGGAGCCGGAGCCTCTCGACGAAGAGGCATTGGAGAAGAAAAAGAAGAAGGAAGAGGCCGAAAAGGAAAAGGCCTTGGGCACCGAAAACTACAAGAAACGACAGTTTGATGAAGCCATTGAGCACTACAGCAAAGCGTGGGACATATTTCAGGACATCACCTATCTCAACAATTTGGGCGCGGCCTATTTTGAGAAGGGGGATTATGACAAATGTATCGAGGCGTGTACCAAGGCTGTTGAGGAGGGTCGTGCCATTTACGCCGACTTCAAGCTAATCGCAAAGAGCTATGCTCGTATCGGATCCGCATATGAGAAGCAGGGGGCTTTCGAAAAGGCCGTGGAGTACTACAACCGATCTTTGACTGAGCACCGAACACCTGAAGTCTTGAAGAAGCTACGAAACGCGGAGCGCGTCAAGATCGAGGCCGACAAGAAAGCCTATGTCGATCCCGTCAAGGCCGAGGAGGCTCGCGAGCTGGGGAACAAGAAGTTTAAGGAGAATGATTTCCCCGCAGCGGTTGCAGCCTACACGGAAATGACGAAGAGAGCACCTGAAGATGCCCGTGGATACAGCAATCGCGCCGCTGCGTTTATCAAGTTGTTCGAATTCCCCAGTGCGGTCGAGGACTGCAATATTGCCATTGAGAAGGATCCCAAGTTTATTCGTGCGTATATTCGCAAGGCCCAGGCCTACTTTGGGATGCGAAAGTATTCCGAGTGTGTCGATGCCTGCGCCGAAGCCCAGCAGGTTGATGCGGACCACCACAATGGTGCCAATGCTCGAGAGATTGAGCAGCAGCAGCAAAAAGCATTCGGTGCCATGTACTCGGCCCGGGACAATGAGACGGAGGAGCAGACGCGCGAGAGACTGCAGAAGGACCCAGACGTAAGTGCACGCCCTCTTCGCCTCTGATTTTAGTAACGACAATTCTGCCGTGCTGGCCAGCTGTTTCCTTTTTTTTTTTTTTTTTTTTTTTTTTTTGTCAAAATTCCACACAAGTAGATTTGCACAGACAGTATGCTAACTGGATCGGGATCTTTAGATTATGAGCATCATGCAGGACCCCGTGATGCAGTCCATTCTGCAGCAGGCACAATCGGACCCAATGGCTCTGCAAGAGCACATGAAGAACCCGGGCGTCAGGTCCAAGATCCAGAAGCTCATGGCTGCTGGTGTGATTCGAGTCGGTGGGCGATGATGGGTGACTCGTGAGGCAAGGAAGATGAACTTGTATAAGTAGATGGCATTGTGGCACTAGTATTTATGACGATAATGAAACACGTCGCGTTTTTTTTTTTAAATTTATTTTTCTTTAATTCTATTGTAGATAATATCTGATGTGAATGTGAAGAGCGGACTCACAAATGCAGATGAACATATGTAATTGTGTGGATTGTATTTATGCATGCTCGGACATGTATACACACGCACGCATCAACAACTTGAGCCTGCAGCCACTGAGGGCGAGTGCTATTTGCAGAATCCCCACACATCAAGCGCAATGGCATTGTAATTTATGGAGCTCTCTGAGACTGGGACAGCTGGTTGGACCCTTGAGCCTTTGTGCAATGTGGACACTCCAGCTGTTGCCCGGAACGCATAGGTGGAGCCTAATCAATGCGCGGATTATCATAAACCCGCGCTACGCAAGGGCTGCGGCTGTGCGCACTATTTACTACTTATTTTCTTTTGTATGTAAATTACTAGAGACTTAGTATAGGAAAAATATTATATATTTCTAGCGCATTCTATGCATTAGTTATAAGCCTAGGAGGAAGTTAAAGAGACTCCCTATAACTAATGCTACGCGCCTATATTATTAAATATATATATTTAAATCTCTTTTTATTCTCTTTTTAATAGTAAGATAACCTTTATTATAAGTTTATAGATTCTAGTACTAATAAAAAAGCTTATATCTATAGAGCATTAGAATAACTAGATTAAAGCTCTTAAAGGAGCGGCTTAAGGGTTATTAATTTAGAATAAAGTAAACCCTATACTTTTAAAAAAAGAATTAAACCTTTCTAGGAAGCTAAGAGCTATTACTAAAAATAAATATATTTAATTTATTATAAAGTATTCTATAAATAATTATAAATTTATAATAAATAAAGCTCTTTAGTATTATAAATATAAAAGGGAGATTGCTTTTTATAAATATAAAAAGTAGGAAAAGAAAGATTAAGCTCTTTATTCCTAAATAGTAAGCTCTATTAAACTAAACATATACTTTATAGTATTAAATTCTTTATAAGGTAACCTTAAAAAGGAAGAAATCCCTTTAAAAAGGATTATTAAGCACCTTAAGGTATAATTCTTACTAGAAGATATAATTATAAAAGTAGAGATAGTAATGCACTACCTTACACTCCTTTAGAAGGCTAAACGTATAAATATATAACCTAACCACTAGATTAAATTATAGAATACACTCTATTAAAGAGCTCTATAGAATAATATTAATAAGGTTTAAGGACTAAATATAATTTATAATTTCCTTTAAGTAGTTAGAATGCGCTTTAAGCCTTTCTAAGCAAGAGTAAAGCTTATTAAACTTATTAAATACTTTAATTCTCTTCCTAAAGAGATAATGCTATAGAGTATTACTAATAAATTTATAAAATACTATAAAGTAACTTAAACCTTTAAGATATTAGCTAGAAAAGGAGTCTATGCTACATTAGGCATACGCTCTAATAATAAGAGTAAGAGTAAGGCTAAAAAAGGAATAAAGAGCTATAACTATTTATATAGAAAATTACATAAAAGGCATGCTTAAAAGCTAAAAGAATGTAAGATTCTATATTAAGCTATTATAAGGAAAGAAACTAATCTCTATTATAAGCTAATAAAAAACAAACTTAATAAAGCTAAATAAAGCTATAAAAGCTCTTATTAGGAAACCCTTTACACTAATATTAAGAAAAATAGATAGACTAAAAGGGCCTTATATAAAGATAAAGAAGGCTTCTCTAAAGTAATCTTAGCAGTAATTCTTAACCCTAACTTAGTTAGTGTAAATAAACCACTAAAGGCAGTCTTTATAACACTAAAGCGTAAGAAGCATACACTATTAAAGAGCACTCTTTTTAATAACTATAAAGTAATATATATAATTAATAGCGTTAACCTTTTAAAGCCTAGAATATTTAAACCTACTAATAATAACTATTTTAAGGCAGTAACAATATCCTTCTAAATTAGTAAAAGAGAAACTTATATACTTAAGAAGATTTTAAATAGGAAAAACAGTGCTCTAATAGAAGACCTTATATTAATAAATATAGTAATTATTAAGGGATTTTATATAAATATTGTATTAGAGAGTTATTTAATAAAGAAGGGTATATAGTATTATAGATCTAATAGTACTTTACGCTTTAAACCTATAGAATAAAGTATAGTGCTTACTAACCTTATTAGAAAGTATAATATTATATTCCTTAAATATAAGCCTCTTTATAACTATTTAAAAATTCCCTTAAAGACAATTCTATACTCCCCTTTAGTTATATTTTCTATAATAAGATTATATAATATATATATATATATAGCTTATAGCGCTAGTATTCTAGTAGAGACCTAAGCTTGCTATATACTAATAAAGAAAAGATTTAGTATTTATAATTTAGCTACTTAAGTAAAGACACTTTAAGCAAGCTTACTTTATATATAAGGGGTATATAAATTTAAGAAATAGAGCATAAAGACTATAATGCCTATGCACTTACATATACTAAATATATAATCTTATAAAAATAACTAGAAAGGCAGGCTCCTAAACCTTTTTAGCGTATTTACTAGGATCTTTAAGATTACTTAAAGAGCTTTAATAGTATAAGGTAGCTACTTATTTTTAAAGATAAGTATAGTAAGATAATATAGGTATATATACTTCCTAACAAAACCCTTAAAATAATTTTTAATGTATTAGTTTACTTTAAATAATAGATATTAAGGTAATTTAAACTCTTAATTATAAGATATAGGTAAAATAACAAAAAAGCAGTGATTTTAGAGCAGGGCTATATAGCATTCTAAGCATAGGTATAATCTAAAGGTATAGAATTAAAGTACTCTCTACTATATATTTATAAGCTAAATAAAAATATAAAAAGAGCGAATTAAATAATTATAATAAAGTTTATTACTATACTCTATAGTATAGGGCTCTTACTAAACTTATAGTTAAAAAGCATATAAGCTATAGCTTTCCTATATAATATAAGTTTAATATAGCAATTAAAGTAAAAAACGCCTATTAAAGTTCTTAAGAGCTAGTTCTATAATAATATGTATTTACTAATAAGAGCGCATATAGCAGACCTAAGACTAGATTAGAGTAGCTTATATACATATAGATACCGCGCTTTTCTAATGTTAAAGGAGTATAAAGCTAATAGAAATAAATAGTATTTTAAGATAAGCCTTAGAGGCTATATTAGATATCTAGTAGGCTATACAGCCTTAAGGATTTATTATATATAAATCCCCTTACTAAGGAAGGTAATAATAATAAGGAATATAACCTTTAATAAAAAAGTCTTTTATAATTTAAAAAAGGAAAGCGCTAAGGTATAATTAGTCTTTAAGCTAAAAGTATAATTCTAAGCTCTTTAAATAAATATAGAACTTAATAAAAAAGTTAATCTCCTCCTATTACTACTAAAGCAATTATTAGGGATAGAATAAATATACCTAGAGAGTTTAAACTTAGGGGTAGAAGCGCCTAATATAATAGAGGTTTCTAGTAAAGCACCCTTAAAAGCTTATAAATGTATTTTTAGACTTTAAACTTCCTAGGTAACGCTTAATTATATAGTTATAAAGTAAACTATATACTAAGGAGAGGCTTCTATAAGCTTTAGTTATAAGAGCTAATAAAGCTTAATTAATAAGGGTTAATAAAACCTAGATAATTCTATAGTTCTAGAATAATATATATAGAATTAAGGCAATAAAAATAAACCTACTACTAAAGGTAAAATAACCACTTAGATATTAGATAAGATAGAAGCTTATTATTGTAACTTAGAGCACTTAATGTATTAGATAAATGTATTATAGAGTTAGTAAGGACTAGCTACCCTCTAAGACTTATAAGATACGCTACTACCCTAGTAAACTTAAGAAGGAGAGAGCTCCTAGGCATAACTAGCAACGCGCTAAAGCGCTTAACTTTAGAAGCTAGAAAGCAAGGAATATATTTAAAATTAGGATATCTTATACAAAAGAAGACCTAACTATTACCTTATTAATTGCTTATAGAAATTAATATTAAGTCTATAGCCTAATTAGCTTAAGGATAAAGACTATAATAACTAGAGTATAAAGACTATATTTACTATAATTAACACTTAGTGCAATAATAAGAGTAAAGCTTACTTTAAAGGAAAAATATAACTAAAGACTATTTATTAATTAAATCTTATAAAGCCTTTAAAGAATTATTATAAAGCTATAAATTACTTAATATAAAAGTAATAGATTAAAGTAATAAAAGAAGAGATTATAAAACTTAAGGAAAGAGGTATATAGAAGTAAATTAAGTAATTATAAGCATAATTAAAGCTAATACTATTAAAGTAGGTTTTTATATATAAATTTAATAAGAAGGGAACTCTAAAGAGATGTAAAGCCTGGATTTATATAAGAGGAGACTTATAAGAAAAGACTATAATTAAATAAACCTATACTATAACGCTCGCTATATATAGTTTTAGAATATTTATAGCTCTAGTAGCTAGGTTTAATCTTAAAATAAGACAATTTAATATAAAAAACGCGTTCTTATATGCAAGGCAAAGCGTAAATTTAATACTAGTAATATATAAGCTACCTAAAGGTTTTAAGATAGTAAATAAATATATAGAATTACTTAAAGCATTATATAAATTATAAGACTTATTATAATTATAGTTTAAGGAGCTAAGTATAAAGCTTAAAGAACTAGGGCTTAAAGTATGCCTAAAGAAGCTTTATTTATTTTATATAAAAGAGTGCAATATATTTATAATATTCTTTATAGATAATATTATTATAGCTTTCTATAAGGAATAATTAATTAAGGCAGAAAAGCTAATCTAAGGACTTAAGAGCATGTATAAACTAAAGAATAAAGGTAATATATATTTTTTCCTAGGCATTTAGGTGCTCTATAATAAAGAAAAATAAAGGATTTACTTAAGCTATAAAGCATATATTAGTAAAATTAGAGAAAAATTTAGTTAAGTAGGTAATAAATCCTTCCTTACTATTCTAATCCTAGCTATAGAGTACTAAAAGCGTAAGGGAGAAGCTAATAAGCAGACTATAAGAGTATACTAAGAAAAAATAGGGTTAATTCTCTACATAGTAATTATAATAAGGCTTAATATTATATATACTGCAGCAAAATTATTGCAATTCTTTATAAACCTAGAACTAAAGTATATTAGGGCAGTAGACTAAGTAATTAAATATTTAGCCCTTATAAAACACCTTACCCTTAAGTTTAGTTATATAAGAGAAATATAAGTAATTTAAATAGTAAGCAACGCTTCCTTTACTAATAATATAAGTATATAATGCTTATTATAGAGATATTTTATTATGCTTTTTAGAGAACCTATAATTTAAAAGGCAATATATTAATTAATAGTTATAACCTTAATAATAGAGATAGAACTACTCTCTTTATTATAAACTATATATAAAACTATTAATTTATAGCGCCTTTTTAAAGATATTTAATTTAATATATATAAGGACTAGGTAATCTACTATAATAACTAATAAATAATTTACCTTATTTTTAATAAGAGTAAGAGACTTATAACTTATTTACGCTATATTAATATATATAATATATAGTTAAAGTAGGAATATAAGTATAGAAGCTTTAAGGTTAAATATCTTCCTACTACTAAAATACCTATAGATAGATTTACTAAGGCGCTTAATTAATAGTAATTTAAACACTTTAGAGGAATACTTAGCTTAATAAATATATATATAGTTCCTAGTTAAAAAAAAAGCTAAAAAGTACTAAGTTTAAAAAAATTAAATGCTATATTTAAATAACTTAAAAAACACACTATATATATAAAGTTATAGCTATAGTATAGGTATATAAAAAAAAGGGGCATTAAGTATATTACCCTAATAAATATATAAAAGCTCTCCCCTTAGATAGTAAAAGAGCTATTAAGGTAAATAAAATCTACCTAAGGTAGGTAATAGTATAAAAAGCAAAGATAAAAGCAAAAGTAAGCACTAAATATAATATAAAGTGTATATTAGCTCTAAAGAAATAAGACTTTAATAGCGCTTTTATATATATTTTTTAATAACTTCCTTTACACTAGCTATTACTATAGCTACCTTAGCTTCCCTTTCCACTACTAATAAGCCCCTAGCAGCATTATTAGCCCTAATATAGGGTATACCCTTATATATAGAGTCTAGTTTTATAAGGAGTTTTAGCTATAACTTTAATGCCTAATAGTATTAATTATATAGCTAAGGAGAAGAGAAAGCATTAGTATCTATAGTAGAATTAAGGTATATAGTAAAAGAAAGCTTACTCTTTAGTTATAACCCTATACTACTAGTATTTATTTAGTAATAAAAACTATAATAAAGTATAAGTTATTATAATAATAATTACTTAATTTATATAAAAAGTATTTTAAAAACTTTCTAAACTTAGTTTTATAGTATCTTTTATTATTACCCTTACTTATAATAATAGCTTTTATATACCCTAAGTAGGGTATAAGGTATAGCGCACTATAAAACATAAGTAATACTAGCTTTATAAAATTAGTAAAGTTATTAAAAGAAAGGTAAAGTATCCTTAAGACTTACTATCCACTCCCTTTTTTACTATAAAGAAGTCTTTAAAACAAAGCCCCTATAACCTTTATATACTTATAAGGGGAGAGGCTTTTAGCTACTCTTAAAGTACTATAGACTTAAAAAGGGTAATAAAGGAGATAGGGGGGGCGGTAGGGAGGATAAAGGAGGTATAAAAAGCTTATTAGTATTATAAGCCTTAAAAGTAAAAGAAATTTTAAAGGAGACCTTTAAAGGGAGTACCTATTAAGTATCCTTTTAAAGAACCTTCCCTAACCTTAAAGAAGGTATAATAGTAGCAATAGTAGTAATAATAGTTAGACTAACTAACTATAATAAAAAAGATACTTATAAAAAGGGAAGAAAAAAAGGAATTTATAGTTAATAAGGGGAAATTATAATATTTATAGTCTTTATATAACCTTAGCTTATTACTTTTCTTTATTACCTTACTTTAACTTTACCTTTATAAATATTACTATATGCTCTGCTTTATATAATTAGAGCTGCCTTCCTTAGTTAGTCACACTCTAATTAGGGGGTGTGTTGCCTAGAACGCATAGGTAGAGCCTAATTAATGCGTGGATTATTATAAACCCGCGCTACGTAAGGGCTGCGGCTGTGCGCACCATTCACTACTTATTTTCTTTTGTATGTAAATTACTAGAGACTTAGTATAGGAAAAATATCATATATTTCTAGCGCATTCTGCGCGTCACCAGCAGTCCGCACATGTCGTTAAGTCCGTGCCTTTCATCTTGGTCATGAGGCGAACGGAAGCGTCTGGTCGCATCCTACCTCGCATTTCCTTGACTACACTCGCCAACGATGGCGGGCATTCGCGAGCCAGCCATGCGTGACGGTAAGCAGCGTCCCCCCTTTTTTTTTTATCTCGACTGGGCAAAATCCTCTTTGCCAACGACGTCAAAGTTGCCATGGTCTAACATGTGCAATCGCCATTAGATGCCGCGCAGTGGTCCTCGTTGCCGACGAGGATGCTGCTCGCGGAGCTGCAACGACGGAAACATGGCGGGGAGAAACCACAATGTGGTGGACGACAACAGGGATGGTACGACACGGCTGCACACGTGTTTGCGTTGCTGCTGATTCTGGTATTGAGCACGTTGGGTACGAGGTTGTTTTTTTTTTCGTCTCTCTCTCTCTCTC
>AFRA01000293.1:0-34909 GCA_000223055.1 Claviceps fusiformis PRL 1980
GAAAAAGAGAGAAAAAAGAGAAAAAAGAGAAAAAAAAAACACTTTCAGAACATCAATACTAAAGCCATGCCCCCCCGCATCCCCTCCCAAGAGGACCTATCCCCCCTTCCCCTCCACACAATCATCCAGCCGCCCTCCCCCCCCGAATCAACCACCACGCTGCTCCTCCTCCTCCACGGGCTCGGCGACTCCGAAGCCCCCTTTGCGGCCTTTGCGCGCAGCATGTCCCTGCCCGGGGTTCTATGCATTTCTGTCCGTGGACCGAGCGTGCTCCCTGCGTCGCTGCTGCTGGGTGACCCGGGGGATGGAGACGCGGAGGGAGACGGCCGGGGGCACTACCACTGGGGGGATGACATCCAGCTGGACAGCTCGACGGGGGAGATTGATCCCGACGCGGGGTTCGCGCGGGCGGAGGAACTGCTCATGGAGAAGCTGGTGCGGGGGGTCCTGGTCGGGGCGTGTGGGTGGGATGTGGGTGATGTTATGGTGTTTGGCTTCGGGCAGGGCGGTTCGTTGGCCCTGGGGATGGGGGCTAGGTTGCGAGGAGGAGATGGACGGGATAGCTTCAAGGGGATTGTTTCGATCGGAGGGCCCTTGCCGCCGAGTATGCTACGTGCGGACGGCGCGGCGGAGGAAAGGACGAAGAGCCAGACACACGTGCTGGTTTGTCAGCTCAGCGAGGAGGAGGAACATCTTGTGAAGCGGGAGTTTGCAAATGTCGGTGTCGTGAGGTGGAAGAGGGGAGGGGTGAGCATGCCGCGAGACCGGGACGAGATGTTTCCGCTGATGAAGTTTTTCGCCGAGAGACTGCGGAGTGGAGGGTGGTGAGAGGATTTCATGTTTGTAGCTTTTTGGCCAGTCAGTATCATGAGGCATTCGACATTTTTTTTATTCTAAAAAATACTCTCAAAAAAAAAAAAAACATACACTACCCCTAATTTGTTTCACCCGCATCCCCTACTTGGAGCATATCGGCGAGCATATCCCACTTGACCGCATTCGCACCACTCACCGCGCGTGCCACGCCGCGCAGACCGCTCCAGATGAAGCGCACCTGCCTGTCCGCTTCCCTCTTGAGATCCCTCAGACGCTCTTCATAGAATGGTATCCTCCCATCATCATCATCATCATCATCATCATCATCGCCACTACCTTCTTCTTCCGCTCCATCGGGCGTCCCGCTGCTGATGCGTTCCAGCTTGAGCGCCAGATCCAGTACATCCAACATGCACTCGCGAATAGGTGTCAGCCTGCTCCCCAGACAGGCCTGGTCGGTCATGGCCTTGAGTGCTCCGTCGTGGGCCGCAATCAGCTCATCCATGTCGGTGGCAGAGCCGAGGTCTCGGCGGAGCTGCGACGTCAGCGGCGTGAGGACCAGGGTGCTCAAGTATGTCTGCACGGTTGTGCAGAACCACAAGAGCTTGATGCGTATCGAGTACAAGACGGCCTTGGCGTTCCAGTTCTCGTGGTCAGTCCAGTAGTTGTCGAGAATTTTGGGTTTGTGGAGCGCGTACACTGCGCGCTTGAACTGGAGCAGAATCGTGAACAGAGACTGGTAGTGCTCCAAGCTGCTCGCCGTCAGAACCATCTGCAAGGGCCAGGGAACTCGATAGTCGACTCTGATGTTGCTCAAGACGGCCCTCACCGAGTCGCGAGCCATCATCGGGTCCCGATCCAGGCCTTGATGGGCCGGCCCTGCTCCTACGACGCCGACGGCCAGCCTGCTAGGGTCAGCTATCGATGCAAAACTATCCTGCGCAGCCGCCGTCAACGCGTAGCGATCTGACCAGTCCACCCGCAACTCGTCAAGCTTGCTGAAGATGCCGTCGGTAAAGGCCGCCGCATGTGCGCCGTTGGACATGAGATATACATCTTGCAGAGTCTGCACCGTGGACGCAAGCGACCAGTCCTCAAACAGACATGTCCGCAGTATTGTCGACGTTGCCCGGTACTTGCTCTGGATCCACCGGTCAAAGGCAATGTCAAAAAGCTCCGAGAATGGCACGAGCTCTTGTCCAGCTGGGCATATCGAGTCATAGTCCAGCGGCGGCTCGACCTTTTGCTTCGACGAAATGGCCGCCGCCTCGTGCTTGCCCAGCAGTTTGAGCACGACGACGTTCTTCCCAGCATTGTATATGTTCCCGACCGCGGTGCGAAGGAAAGACGGCGCGTGCAGAGCTCCGTCGCGGGTTTTGCGCAGGTAATACCTGTCTTGCCAAGTTTTGCCAGGGGCCGTGTGAGATGACGCCTCGGCAACAAAGAAGAGGTCGCTGGCCGACAGTAACTTGCCCTCATCCATCCAGAGGCGTATTGGCCTGAGGTAAACGCGAAAGCACTCGGCAAAGATGCGCGCAAAGAATTCAAAAAGGCCAGATTGACCACTCAACTGCGCCAGGCACGATGCCTCAAAGACGAGCTCCAGATATCGGAATGGCGTCGGTTGTGGCTCGGATTCGATTCGTGAAACTATCTCGGACAAGGAATACAGTGGTTCGAGCCACGTCATGAGCGCCGTCTTGGTCCTGACCAGACTCACGACGACGTCACTTGTAGGCCCAGTCAGCTGCTTTTGCAGCTCAGAAATATGCAGATGCAGATGTCGTAGCCTGTCTGCGATGCAATCCTGAAACGCTTGCAGATGAGGCACGTCCTGGCGCTCTCCCACGAACTGCCTCAGCCTTTGTAGATGCGTGCCGTGATCCGAAACGACCTGCATGATGGCCCTGAATGGCTCCCATTCCATATTCTCCAGCTGGAAGGAAGGGACGGCAACACAGCTTGGGCTGAACAGTGTGTTGTCTAGTCCTTGCAGCATAAAGAGGACATCTCGTATGATTTGCACCTCCGAGACTGCCACCTTTTTGATCTGCCTTCCAGCTTCCTCGTAGTTTATGGCACTGATCCTCCAACTCTGCGACACCTGAATCTGCTCGAATGTGAAGGGATCTTGGGACTGGATTACGTATGAAGCCGCATCTTGTACCCCTTGCTCCTCGTCGCCGACGATGGAAGTCACGTCTGATTCACCAGTAGAGTTTTGCTCAAAAAATTCGTCGCCCGACTCGTCGCTGTAGTCAATGCATCTCCACATATCCCGGTCTTGGTCCCAGCCGTCTTCCCTGGCGATATCCTCCCAGCGCAACTTCGCCGTCGCTGTACCAGCATCGGTCGTCCGTAATGATTCGAGGTCACGGAGTCGGGATTTGAGGGTTGGTTGATCAGAAAGCTCCAAGAGCAGATGCAGGATTTCTGGATGCCATCTTGCTGGGTGCGCCTGCAGGGCAGCTAACCTATCAGCCAAGGCATCGGCCAGGTCGTCTCGATTATTCACACGGAACCGCTCATCGAGTCCAAGAAACGCCTTTTCTACCTCGAAGTGATTTGTTTGGATAAAAGTGTGTGACTTGAGCTTCCGCAACACAGCCTCATTTAACTCATCCAGGCGTCCTGTTTGTATCTACCAGGTTCGTCAGCATCTTGGGCATCAACATGGGAGCTTCGTAATGAATAGTTGCGAGCACTGCGTTGGGGGGGGGGGGGGGGGGGGGGACCAGCATTCTTGAACCTGTTGAACCTACTTGAGACAAAGACGGAGCGGATGCCTCGATGAGCTCACGAGTCAGAGACGCCAGCCGTGATGCAAAAGCCATGCCGGGCAACGTCTTCCATCTTTCGCTAACGATCTACTCAGCGTGAGCATGTGGCGTGCAACTGCAGTGTTCTAATACGAAAGAGGATATGAGTTGGCATTGAATCAATCATGATGGGGTTTCTGCGCTGATGGATGGATATTGCACGCACCTGTAGGGACGTAAATACTCTTGACGAAGGTCTTGAACAAGCTTCAACGGCATCTTGCTTTGCCCAGTATTTGCACATTTAGTACTTGAGGTACTGGATACCTTGGCAGGTACTCAAGATAGATGCCACGTACGGGCACAGAGAGGATCGAAGGTAGGTAGTAGGTACCTAGGCACTTGAGGTAGATCAATTCGCCGCGCCCAACGGGACAAAAAGACTAGGTCGGAACCTCATTGGCAAGTAGATATAAGGCCTTGGCTTCCCCTTTCGGTACCTATTTGGTAGGTACCTGGACAATGCATGTGGGTGGGGTTTCCATTTCCTCGCGCGGCCAACAGGTTGGCTGGCTGACATCAGATGCATGCGAGGCTCGAGCAACACTGAAGCAAGCGAGCAAAGGGCAGACAAGACAACGCAAGCCCCTTTACTGCGTGGCCGGAGTCCGGACCAAAGTCAAGGCGGCAGCAGCAGCATCTGGGGAAATTCGGCCAACGGGCTTGCCAGCCTCTCAGATTTCGAACAGCGGTTCGCCGTCGTCCATCTCGGCGCCTCATCAACTCGACGCCTCGACGACTTCGACGACTCCAGAGCTCACCAGTCATGGCCATCGCGCGACCCGTTCGAGTCCTTTTCTTCGCTGCAGCCGTGCTCTGGTGCCTTTTCCTCTATCACGCTTTTCGTCCCTCATCAGGCTTGCGCGGCCCCGGAGAGCGATATGTTAATTTCGAAAGAGACCCCAATCTAGACCGTTCGTTGCTCAAGCGATTCCCTCTCCATTCTCATCAGTACATGTCTGACTTTTTTCTTTTCCTTTTTTTTTTTGTGTGTGTTCCATGGCCTTGCAGCTACCGGAGAACCGCCAGGGGTGCTCTTTCGCACTTCCGAAAAGTATGCGCCCGACGCTGTAGATACCGATCGCGTCAATGCCACTCTCTTGGCACTTGTGCGAAACTCCGAGGCCGATGACATGGTCTCGTCAATGCTGGACCTGGAGAAGACATGGAATCACAAGTTCAACTACCCGTGGACTTTTTTCAATGACGAACCCTTCTCAGAAGAGTTTAAGAAGAAGACCCAGGCCGCAACCAAGGCCAAGTGCAATTACGGTACGTCGAATCTTGACTCTGTCTTCATCCCACAGCAGGTCGAGGTTTAGCTAGGACTTTCACGATTATCTTTCTGACTAACGAACGAACGTACGAACGAACGAATGAAATGGGTCTTTAGAGCTGATTCCAAAGGAGCATTGGGCAACTCCATCTTGGATTGACCAGCAGCTGTATGACGAGTCCACATCGATCCTCGAAAAGGCCGGTGTTCAGTATGCCAAAATGATTTCCTATCATCAAATGTGTCGATGGAATAGTGGCATCTTTTACAAACACCCAGCACTACAAAACGTTAGATGGTACTGGCGCGTGGAGCCGAAAGTGCATTTCTTTTGCGACGTCGATTACGACATCTTCCACTACATGCAGGACAACAACAAGACCTATGGCTTCACCATAACCCTCTATGACGAACCCAAGACCATACCGAGTTTGTGGCCCGAGACCATCAAGTTCCTTGCCGATCATCCAGACTACCTGCATGAGAACAGCGCGGTCAAATGGCTGACGGATGACCAGCGCAGACCAGCACACAACAAAGGTGCCCAAGGCTACTCTACGTGTCATTTCTGGAGCAATTTTGAGGTCGCCGACATGGATTTCTTCAGAAGCAAGCCATACGAGGACTACTTTAACCATCTCGACCGGGCTGGTGGCTTCTTTTACGAACGCTGGGGTGATGCCCCTGTTCACAGCATTGGCGTTGGATTATTCGAGGACAAGAGCAAAATTCATTGGTAAGCATTTCATGAGTCTGGCTTCCTTCTTGAGCTAGACCAGCTGACTATTTATTCTTTTTTTTTTTTTTGCTCTTCTCATGCAAAAATAGGTTTCGCGACATCGGCTACCAACACATCCCCTTCTTCAACTGTCCCAACTCTCCCAAGTGCAGTGGTTGCGTCACGGGTCGATTGACCGACGGCGAACCGTTCCTCCATCACGAAGATTGTCGGCCCAACTGGTTTAAATATGTCGGGATGGACTAACTATCCTAGACCATCGTTATTTCCATCAGCTCGACGTGGATGTTTTTTTTTTCGCATGCGTCGTTACGCTTCCTGCCTTTTTCATGTTTCATGTGAAAGAAAAAGTTTTTTATTTATTTATTTATTTATTTTTTTGTAGTTTCTCTTCAAAGGGGACATCGGTGTTATTGGCGCGCTTGCTGGAACTTTGGTCTTCTAACCCACTCGGCTGCTTGAATCAAAACACACGACAGATGAGACCCTGGCAGATTTGATTTGAGCCTTTATTTATTTATACCTTGAAATCATGTATTGATACGAGATGACTTGACGAGAGAAAAAGAAAAGAAAAAAAAGTGGAATACGCGTGTAGTGGATGATGGTTGTTTTACATATATTTTTCTATTTTCCTTTTGAGAAAATAAGAAAGAAAAGAAAAGAAAGAAAGCAAACTGCTGGGACGGTGTTGGTTCACCATCAGATGTGTACTTTATACATGTACTTCATGATCGACAAGTATATACTGATACAACTCCTGACGAGCCACCCACGCAGAATTGGTCTCCCCACCCGTCTTCCCTCCACGCCATGCAGCTGATCACATTGTCGCGCGTCTTCTCACGGCCATTTTTTCCAATCGTCTTTTTCTTTGCTTCGTATCCTGGCGGGCCCCAAGGTACAGTGACTCTGGCAACAATTCGTCCCGTGAGTAGGTCCCACACCCAGAGCCTGCCCTCGCCATTGTCACCATGTTCAACGGCCATCTCATCGCCGGCCACCACGTATTTCTCGCGAAGCCCCAGCATCGACTGCACTCGGATCTCTTCATTCTTCCACCCAGCATCTGCATATGCCCGCAGGCAGGAACCATTATCGCGGTCCATCAACCGTATCTTGCTGTCCAAGGTGCCCACCAGCATGGACCTGCCATCTCTCGTCAGATCCAAGCTCGTGACGCTCGCACACATAACATCCGTCGTGCATTTCCCCATTCTGACATCGTAGCTCCGAACGCGCCCGTCCACACTACCCGTGACGACCTCTGGGCCACGAACAGCCAGACAAGTAATCGCGTCGCGCGCTTCATCAAAGACCTGTATGGGCTTCACGCTGCCACTCTTGACGTCCCAGATCCGGGTAGACGTGTCAAAGCCGCCACTCACAATCAACGACTCTCCCTCGCCGGCAAAACGCACACAGTTGATGCGTGAAGTGTGGCCATGAACATTGCCGCCATATCGCCTCGTCGTCACCGCGGTAGCGACATCCCAGAGGAACACGGCCCGGTCACCCCCTGCGGAGACGAATTTCTCATTATCCGACGCTATGTCGAGACTGAGAACTTCGTATCCATGGGCTGCGTACGTCTGAATGAGTCGACCCTGTGAGGCGGAGGCTTTCCCAGAAGAAAAAGAAGATGACGGTGGTGGTGGTGGCTGCTCAGGCAAAGTAGTGCCTCCCGGGAAAGGGTTGTACAGCCTGATTGCACGATCCGCAGAGCCTGTCAAAATGTAGGAGCCCGGTGTTGCCGAGTATTTTACCGCATGGATGGGACCTGAAGAAGATGTCAGCGCATCTGGATCAGTATTGCTTCGTTTTTTTTTTCTCCCTCTCTTATCTCAAGGTTTACGTCTTCGGGATAGCTCAGAGGAAAAGGTGTTGCTCAATGGCAAATGTTAAGTGGACGCACCATTGGAGCCAAGCAGGTAAGCCGCGGGTTTTTCTGAAAAACTCATTCTTTGACACACACGACCATCATGCTTCCCCTTGGATTAGCAAGCAGCCTCGTATATCTCAACTTTTATTGTTGGCAAAAGGTGATCACGCTATTGAAATAGAAGAATGGGTGACGGGGGAGTACTAGGTACCTGCACGGTGACTGAAATTGATGATGAGCTAAGCGCCTCACTTCAGCGATCTGATTGGTTCAGCAATCCTACCCAGCTCACCTTTGAAGCGAATGTCTGTGGAACGTTCCTGCCTCAAGAACCGGTAATGCCATTTTTCTCTCGAGATGTGGGAAAATCTGGAAACCGCACACTTGTTTTATGACACACTCAACTTTTCTCGTCACAAATTGCTTTTTGTCTCTAAATTCATGGGTGTCGATAATTCGCGCACCGTTGATACATTGTTGTACATTGTTGGCTATCTATATGACAGTGTCTTCTGCATTCAGGCTAGGCGGAAACAAAACTTCAAGAACGAAGAAAAAGGAAGCCTAACAGAGAATGAAAGAAATTTATCATGATCCGTGAGGATGAGCGTCTTGCCGACTGTTACAACTCACCAGCCACTAATGTCTGCGAGTATAAAATATAAGATACAAATCATGATCATGATGAGGGCGTTTTCCCATTGAGACCAGCCTCAGGTACAGCGTACACACCGCAGTGGGGTTCTCTAAATTCAACCACAACGCTGGTTGCTCAAACGAGAAGAAGAAAAAAAATAGCAATCGAAGGATAGAAATGGACATTGCTCAGTTCGGGAAGCAATAGATGACATCCATTTCAAAAGGATACGCCCGCTCTAGTGGCCGACATATCTGCCACCGAGGCTGCTCAGATTCATCGCCTGGATAATTCCCGACTTCGAAATCCTCGGTAGAGATCACAAGAGAGCCCTGGTCACGGATCTTGTACAGGTTCTGCAAACGTTGGTCCAAAAGCTGCTGGCAAATGCGGGCTTGCTCCCAGATACGACAAGTGCTGTCAACGGCTGTTTTCACAACCCTCATGTGGTTTATGGTGTCGTTGATGGAGCCGAGTGCCCCGGTTGAAGTCAAAATATCCACGGCCGTCGTCCCCACCGTGGCCAATGCCGGTGGCGGTATGCTCAATATACTTGGTCGAATTCGCAGGATACGATCCAAGCAGCAGATAATATCCACAATGCTTTTGGCGTTCTCATGGCACTCTCGGAACCGGCTTCTCCGAGGTTCTGATGACAGTCCTGCCGCTGACAAGTGATAGCGATTTAGCAAAATGAGGGCGTGGTGAAAGAGTAGATGCATGGTCAAAAACGACCCGACCTTGCCAGAGAAGGCAGCAGACTCAAGGTTGGAGCCACTAAATGAAAGCCTGGATGATAGATTCGTGTGCCACTCAAGTACTCGTTTCGTCAAGGTACGGATTCGTAGTCCCTCGGCGTCAGAAGCGTTACCCCTGTGAGCTAATCGATGGACTGTTGATTGGCAGGATGACCAAATGTGAATCATCTCGATGAAACTACGGGTTATATCCGACGGTCTCTCGGCAGAAACACAGACGCTCGATTCGTACGGATTAAACAGTGGCATGCCATCGTCCACTTGCTTCTCAAAACTTTCCGTATCACATGGCAGCCTTATATAAATGTCCTCGCTGTTGATCATCGTTGAGCGATCGGGGAACAGGGGGCTGAGTCGTTCCATCATGAACAAGGACCAAAAGGTCCGTCTTCTGGCCTCCGCATATCCCGTCCTGTTCATGCCAAAGGGATAATTCCTTCGCGCAGCGTCTATCGTACGATCGAGTTCCTGGTTCAGTTGCAAGCAGGCACCAACGGCAATGGCTGACGAAACAAGTTCATTGGCCTCCCCGAGCCGACATGTGGCCATGTTATATAATGCCAAAAGTATCCTGCTCTGGATCAGTTGAAGAGAAGGGGAGCTCAGGGACTTCTGAGCAAAATATGCAACCTGCGCATACTCGTACGAGATGTGTTTCGGTCCACCGGACAAAGCGACTCCAACGGCTAGGACACTGTACAGCAGCATAATGTCCTCGGGGCCCTTCTGGTGTACAGAGCTCGACACCCAAGATGTGTAAATGTCTTCTGGCAGAAAACGACTTACGATGGTGTTGTTGATATGTCCAAAAAATTGAGATAAAACTGTGCTGATAGGCTGAGGATCAGAGATGAATGGATCCGTTTGCCAGGCTCTACGAAGGACATCCTCTGGAATTCGTGGAACATCTGAGGGTGCCATTTCTGTGAAATGCATGGAACCGGGGTGATCCATTTGCCTGAGCATACCACCACCAGCCAACAAAGGCTCGCCATTTGTGGAATACAGGTCCTGTCCGA
The DNA here is from genome assembly GCA_000223055.1 of Claviceps fusiformis PRL 1980. NCBI lineage: Eukaryota > Fungi > Ascomycota > Sordariomycetes > Hypocreales > Clavicipitaceae > Claviceps > Claviceps fusiformis. Next base: position 9,947 of record AFRA01000293.1, read on the forward strand.
GTTTGACTCTCTTATTGGCGTACGCAATTCCTGGGAGCGGTTCATGCAATCGTACGCGAGGGGACATCGGAGATGGGGACCGAGTTGAGGAATGCTCCTGATCATCCCGCCTCGATACACTATTCGGGTTGTGTTTGTCATCAAGTTCAGCAGGTGGTGTAGACGGAGAAGTATTGTGACCCCCTCTTGGTCTAACAAATCTGTCAGTCATCAAGAATGGCGTAAGACCAAGGGGCGACATTTTGTCCAACTCACGCGTTTTTGAACTTGCAGACTCGTCCAAACTTTTCACACTGAACGCATCTCGGATAGTCTGGATCGCACTTGATCTTCTTTTCTCTGCAAGTAATGCAGGCAATGGCGAGCCGTTTGCGCGGTTTGCCAGCTTTGGTTACTCCCCAGTGAGCATTCACGGCTTCACCATCAATAACAGTCTTGCAATGGCTTCCATCGTCGTAAAAATAGCACATGCCCTCACCAGGGACTTCTGTTTCACGGACGAAGCGTGGCAAGAAGTGAGATCCGGTCCAAATCTTTGGGCCGAGGCCATCTTTCGTGGGCAGACCCTCAGAGACAGCAGAGCTGTCCGGCGTTGGCGGTGCGCTCGATCTCGATTGTACCGTTTTGTGACTCGAATAGCCCCTGTGCAAGTCTTTCGAAGTGGGCAGTTGTGTTCGTGGCCGGCCTTCTGGAGATTGGAATGATGCATCTCTCGAGCCCAGAGTGTACCCTGCGTGTGGAGAGGTGGACCACTTGCCGCTTTCGAATTCAAACCGTGAGTCAGATGTGCTTCGGCGTTCCTCCAAGCACGGTGGAGATCGAGGTCCACGAAACGAGCGAATCGATGATGGGGCCTCTTGTCGTGCATCGTACATACCGCGTGGTTGAGAGACCGGGGGAGAAGATATCGAAGGAAAGTACGATTTCGCACCAGGTCCGATACTTGGAGAGGCGTGGGGTCGATCGAGTGGTGAGTGCGCAAGATATGGTGACTCCCTCCCAGGCGCCGAGTGACCAGCTCGCACGGCTGGCGGCGGGCCAAACAGGCTATGTAACGACGGCAGTTGCTGCCGTGAGGAAGTGTGGCTACTCAGCTCGAATCGGTCCTGACTGGGTCTCCCAAGTACAGTTGCCGGCGATGAATCGGTACCAGATGCCTTGACATAACTGGACATGGGAAGCGATGTTCTGCTTCTGTGGATCCAGGCTTGTTCCGCTGAAGGAGAAGATCGAGTAGAGAGCGACGAGGCACCAGGGCTCGCCAGCTCAGGCGGGGTGTCTGGGAGATCCAAACGCTGATGAGGCTCGAAATTTGATAGACTACCCATTGAGTAGATGGTGGGAAAGGTCTCGTGGAAATCTGGATCGGTTTCGAAGATGTCGGGCCCTGATCCTTCCAACCCGTTGGTTTAGTTAGGGCTCCGCAGGGTAAGACTCTTCTTATTTACTCCGAGCGTGGGCGGCGATGTTGATGTTCACTACTAATGTTTCTCATGGAGACAATTTAGTGTGCGAGTTGTGCTAGTGTCGTTGAATGGCGGTTCTGCTTCCAGATGATGACGCCCTTCCTTTAGGTGACAACGGGAGAGAGAGAATTTTTGATGAAAGTATAATGAAGTCCCCAAAAGGCGTCTCAAACACCAAGTCACCGAGTAATCACAATGCATAAGGAAGGACACACGGCCTTGTGATATTTTGGGGTGTGGGCTGCTTTTGAGTCGGCGACGGGTTGGACAAGGAATCCATCGACGAATGGGTTCGGCAGGCTTCAGGTACACGGAGCCGCCTTGGGAGACCAGCCAAAAGTCCCACGTCGGAGCTGAGCTCTTGCATGTTACAAGCAGCCGGCCCGGAAATGCCACCAAAAAGGCTGGCGCCAGACCAGTGTCTGACTGCCACAACCACCAACCTACCGATAGGTTGACAGTATACGGAGTAGCCACCGCACGTGTTTTGCCTCTTCATACCATGGCCCTGCAAGGACGTTCCCAAATCCCAAGATGCTGACGGCAGGCATAGGGCCTGGCTGGGTAATTGCACTCGAGTGGGCAACTATTAGCGTCATTCTTCCAACGGTTTTGTTGCTGGATCGGCTAGGCACACCAGGGAAAGGGAGAAAAAGGGGGGGGGGAGGGGTGGCACTTGAAGGCAACGCTTGCATCACGCCGCACGTCCTGGTCAGCTGGAGAACGAAGACTCCACTGAGCAGGCCCCAGGAGGGGGGGGGGGGGGGCGTGCCGGGTGTGCGTTGCCAACAAAGATCAAAATGATTCTTTTGTGGATTACTGGAAGCTCGAATGGAAGGCGTGGCATGTTGCACAGCACTTCGTCCCGCGGCATCTGCAGCCACCAAGACCAGTCAGTTCAATATTAGTTGCCTGTGCGTACATACATATTGCTAATGGTACCAGACAGGACATGCCATCATGCCACTTGGAGCCTGCGAGACTCTGACTTTTGGCTGCGATCAGTCATCCTTCAATGGTGAGTAAGAACAGCAAAAAGGGTCATGACCATCCTGCCAATATGTCAGAATGGGCCATCCCAGGGCTGGATCTGGACCATTTGCCATGCCAGTTGCTCCGCTCATCAGCGAGGATTGAACAACTAATTTTATCTGAGAGCATCAGCAATAATTACAGTATTCTGAGAACCATGAGAACAACCATTAGAACAACCTTCAGAAACCATCGAGGCCATCCAGACCGTGTAGTTGTTTCCAGTTTCTCAAGCGCCATGTTATCAGCGCTTAAGCGGTTTTGCATTTTCGGGGGCTAAAAGCGTCCGAGTAACCGTCGCGGACTACCATTTTATCAGAAATAGTCAACTGAAGTACCTCAACTGGAGCACAATGCCGGCTCAGAGTGGCCTGCACTTACGTACCATGAGTGGGTCGTAGGTCGCTCCGAAACTTTTCTACAGCCAAATCATATGGTGAAATGTTTGGAATTACCTGACTCCCCTATGTGAAGGTACCATGTATAACCCGACGCAAACTGGCAGGGTATTCGGAGAAGCAGCAAGGATTTGTGTTCGGCAGGCCATCCGGTTGAAGAGGATCTGGTAGCACAGACAGACAAGACAAGGCACATTTTCAGCATTGGTGCCGGACCTGCTGATACAGCGTCGTACCTCGATCATGGAACCCTTGATACACACCGAGACATTGAGATACAGCCCAAGATGGATGGAAAGGCTGCTTTTCTCTTCACCATCTCGACGGTTCGCTAAATATGGTGCGTCGCTACACTGGACCGCGTCCTAATGCGTGCGATACAGGTCAAAGACGATCTCGAAAAGAAATGGGGGTTGCAGATCCACAAATGCTGACACAAACGGATTGGCCGCTGGATGTACATTTGGTATTGAATATGCTGGCTGCACACGACAATTTGCTAAAACCCGAGTTGTTTTTTTCCCGAGCGCATTTGCTTATTCGAATGCAGCTTGGCGGCAGGCAAACGAACTCATCGCTTATTAGTGGCCCAAGTGTGTCACTCATTACAGTGATGAGGTGATAAACGTCCCGGGATGCAGGATCGCCGGCCAAAAGCACATTCAACATGTCAAAGCAAATAATAGTCAGCCCGACCCTTGTTGTTGAGGAATCTCATGGTTGTACGTCATCACACATGACTGATCTTGAGGATCATGATGCAAGAAATTACGTTTCCAATCAGTGGTATGACGACAAGCATTCCCCCACATGATGAAACGATGGTCTTTGAGGAATGTTATGGCCTCGGCGCGTTCTCGACGGTACGGCCGTCTTTCGTCCTTCCAAATGACAAGCTCCTCGAGACTCAGTTGGCGGCCTCAATATTGATAAGATACGGGGAAAAGCACATGACGGTCCAGCAGCCTGGGAAATATCCTTTCAAACTCCGACCCCTTTTTCCCCGCTTCCTTAGGCATGGCCTCTTCTGGGCTTGCGCAAGGAAATCTTGAACAAAGTCACAGTCTTCTTTTTTTTTCCTGGATGCAGTTGCAAACCATTCATCTTTCGAAACGTTGGTGATCTGTGCAAGCCAAAAAAAAGAGCCCGCATTGACTGTGTCTTCCTAGTCTGGGTTGCGCCTCCTCCGATGCGACGGCATGATGCTCCCCGCCGGCTTAAACTTGGTGGCTTGACAGGAAGTCGGTCACTACCGATACGTTACGTCGGGAAACTTATCGCGGCGCCTGGTCTTGGCAGGGTGTGCCACCAAGAGGAACAGGCTCTCCCTCTTCCTCCTCCTTCTTCTCCTCCTCCTCCTCCTCCTCCTCCTCCTCCTCCTCCTCACCCCAGTCAAGACTCAAGGGCCTCCTCGTGGTGTGCATCGATTGAAATCCATCCGGTCGGGTAGGGGTTGGACGGGCACAATACGACCTCGAGGGTCTTTCTTTGTGGGCGCCTCGCTCCGTTCTAGCCATTTCGATGTCGATGGAGAGATCAGTTGGTCATTGGTCAAACAAGCAGCAGAGATGGCGGCGAAGAAAGAGGGTCAACTACACCCGCAACCTTAAGAGGGTTCATGATATCCCCCATCATGGTTCGGAGCACGAAGCCATAATGGCCATCATCACTTATCTCAGGAGGGAGACAATGCAGATTTTGGTAACTAGTCAATGTTGGGCCTCGAGTTCAGGACTTTGCAGGTAGGATGCATCGCACGCACGCACGTACGCATTGTAAAGGCAACGTCAAAAGACGTCGATCGCATCGACCACACCAACCATCCATCAAGTCGCTTACGCAGGGTCATGTATGGTGTGGCCCGGCCTGGCTGTACCACCACCACCACCACTGTTCAATTGTTGTGGAATGGAGCTTTATGCCTGGGCAGGGGACCCGGGTCGCAGGCGGCGTATCATGTCTCAGCTTTTTGCCTTCTCCTTTGCGTCATCTCATGATGGAGTATCTGTCTTCCCCCCCCCCCCTCCTTCCCGTTAGCACCCCTGGCCAAGCATGAAACGTGTCGAGAGCAAAACCGGCTGCTGATTTCCTAAAGCAGTGCCATCTCCGATCACACCGTTCAATCACTTCTGGACACCCGGCAGAAAGTGTCTGGTTCGATTTTGTTATAATATTTAGTGATGGGATATTTCCAAATATGTGCCAACGGACCGCGGCCGAAGAGGTCGTTGGTCTGCTTCTCAGATGGCTTGGGGACAGAAGTGCTGCATTTGTTAACTGAGCATGAACGCAGGTTTAAATTGCTAATTTAGCCTCAGGTCTGGTTAGCAGTGAGAGGCATGCTTTGCAAGATGCACATGTCACCATCAATCATCTTGGAGGCTTTCCATTCAGCGAGCCACGGACATTTAGTTTGTGTCGCAGCCATGGCTCTCGGGCAAAGTTGTCTACGATTCACCATCTCGGTCTCGGTAAGGGGTCTTCTGAGTCAGGAGTCTGGCTGAACATCTATATCAGTGATGCTATTAATGCCCCAAGTCCCACACAATTCCCGACATTTCCACTGGATAATAAGAGGAAGAGTTGATCAATATGGGGTTCTACAATGTAGCAAGGGCGCCACGACACGACGGCCGAGGGAATTCGGAGTCGGCAGTTGGAGGAGTGGTTGTGTTTGGGATGGCGTGAACGGGTACGGCGCTCTCGACCCACTCCGGCAAACTTGGTGACAAGGGAAATGGCACCAGAGTCATCAATGCAGTGCCGAGATCTGGCAGTGGTGGTGCTCTGTGTCAGGGTAACGATGCCTGAGCAGCGCCATGCTAAAAAGAAGAAGGAAATTAAATAAAAAAAAAAAAAAAAAAGAACAGACAATTGGCAGCGTCGCATATGGAGATTTGAGACCTGCCCGGGATAAAGGCATGCAAGAATAAATCCATGGCCTCGCCAGAGAGAGACATAAACGAACGACGCGTCTATTTCCGCAGGGCCTCGACCGGGAACCCGATCCTTGTCTGTCGTCATTGTCCATCATCCATCAAGATGTTGAAATAATATTGTGTACACGATAGTGGGTCAGGAAAGTCACCGGCGCGCCCCCATTACCCCTTCCCCCGCCGGCCGAAGTCGTTTGATATGCTCAGCATCACGGCTGCAAAAGGGGGTTCTTGTTTTAATGAGCCGCTCTGGATTGGCTCTCGTTTGGAAAATACTATCAAGGTCAAGGAGTCGTCATCACCAAGCAAAGCAAGCAATGAGAACCAGACTCCTGATAAGCCTTCGTATCAGCGCCACTGAATGCCTCGCCTGCAAAAGGGGTGGTCTCGCAAAGGTGAGGGGTGCGTCCAAGGTATAGATCGTATGCAATTTTGACAGGACAGGTGGTCAGGCTGCGAAGCTGCGTGAAGACGCAACAGAACCTATTGCAAAAAATCCGCGCTCGATGCCATATTCCACCAGGCAGGTGCAGTGCGAGAGAACTGTGCGCAGTTGGTCTTTGTCATTTATTACACGACTTGCCGCTTTCGCTGGCCTGTTGGTCCGGGTTTGCAGAATGTCCACCTTGTTGAGGGGCAGCTGGAGAGGCAGCTTCAGACGACGAGGCTGTCGGTCAAATCAAGGTCCAAAGGTCCCAAGGTCCGGAAGAAAAAAAAAAAAAAAAAGGTCCTGGCTGGCAAGCCAAGTCGGCGAGGTTTCTCCAAGTTCCTGGGCCATCAGGCGATCTTGCAACGACAATGACGCGGCGCAGTTGTTTCTGGCAAATTAGTAGGGGGGTGCCCATAAACAGCTGCAGCACACCACCTTCGGCGCTTTCCCAATCGAAGGAAATACCAGATACCAGGGCATGAGAAAGGTAGGGAGATGACACGGCCGTGGAACGTGCGCATCAGAATCAGAAGCCACGAACCAATTACTGAATTTCGCTGTGCATCAGATGGATGCTTCGTCAGTCGCGCAAAGCCGTGCCAACAACAAAGCGGGAACAGCGAGAGCAGCCAGGAGAACCAAAAGAACCACAAGCACCACAAACACCACAACCCAACCACCACATTCATGACAATCATCACAACCACGTGAGCTCGGGCAGGTCCGTTCAGGCTGTTATTCATGATGGGGCTATTGTCTGCTGGCGAGCCGGAGACTAAACTGGAAAGGGACAAAACCAATACGGTCCTACATCCACACCCTCTTTCCTCTCCGAATCCCTCGGGGACGAGGGGGCGGGGAGGGGTGTGTGGGTGAGCGACGGCGACGGCTCGTCCTCGCGTGGCATCCCTGAGGACCCTCGGTAAGCGACCAGACACATGCATCCAGTCCATCCTGATCCTGCTGATTTACTCGGCACCAGGAGCCTGCCGTATGATCAAAGTTGTCTGGTCTGATACAAAGTCCTTCCCGCGGCACAAGGACCCGGCCTGAGGTAGATTATCCGGCAATATTTTTTTCGTGTACCGGCCCGCATCTGCTGTTCATGTACCGCCGGCATATAGGGTCACATCGCGGCAGCCCGTTTCAGAGATCAAAAGAATTGACAGCGGCAGGGCGTTGACTCGGACGTTGAGCAATAAAGGCTGGGCTGAGCGCTGAGCTCTCTCTGCATCGGGGACGAACGAAGTGCCAACCGCCTTTTGCTCCGTTCACGCATCGTTCGCAAACGGCATCCGACAACTCTGGGCGGCTGCGAGGGCGGCAACTATCATTGGAAACATGCATGGCAAGGGCAACACGCACGTCGCACACCCTTTCGTAATCCGCAATTCCCAACACGGCCAGTACAGAGAGGACTTGCGTGCATCCGACCACCGAGGACAACAAAAGTCAGGGGAGACTTGGTGACTTGGTATCATGTCAGCAGCCCCTTATTTATCCCTCTGACCATGACGGCCGGTGTTTCAAACCGGAAAAGCATCATATAAAGCCGATCGCAGCGGGCCCCGGAGCTTATTGATTTGCATGGACGCCTCTGCTGATGGAATTGTGAAGAGACTTTTTGTTCATGTCGGTATGGGCGTGTGTGTCGTGGCTGACGACAGAGTCCACTTGTTCGGTCCCATTACACTGTATCAGCGTTCTCGATACTGCTGTCATAGGAATGAACAATTTCTGAGTGTGTGCACGAGCAGGACAGCAGTACATCCAGATCAGGCTAATGCCATCCCTGTGTACGTTGGGTTTTTTTTTTTTTTTTTTTATCCTTCGCCCTTCGGTTGTCAACCAACCACATTGCCCAATTTGTTCGGCCGTCTAACGGCAAAAAATGAAAAGCAACTGGAGGCTGAAGAATAGATGCCAAGTCAAGCGGGTCAGATTTCCGGCACACACGGCTGGCTGATTGTTGTCATCAATTTCCCCACAAATTCTTTGGTTCTGGAAGGCGAGTCGAAAATACTTGCTGGACGGTACATAGGACGGTACATAGGACGGATGAGCATATGCGCATACACATACATATGTATGTAATCGTGTCGTGCGTCTGTCATGGAAAACTTGGCGAAAGCCACCAGGGTCTCTCTATCAGCAAGGACGGGCAACGTTGCACATGGATCTTGGACTCTGGTAGAAAGCTCAGCCGCTTATCGACAGGACAGTCAAGATCTACCTCGCCTTGGTTACTAATTCTGGTCCAAGGGGCAGCGTCACAGCCATAGCAACGCTCAGCCCCGGCCCAGCTCAGCCCAGCTCGGCCCAGCTCAGCTCAGCTCAGTCTGACGTTATGTACTATTCCCCCTTGCTCCTTTACAGCAAAGAGGGCGGGCACGTCTCGGCATCGCTTGGAACAAAGGAGGAGCAAAAAAAAATGGGGTGTCGCGGGCTATCGGTGGCTCGCCGTTCCGGTTGCCACGAAACTCTTCAAGGCAATCATGGATCATGGATGACGGCAGCAGCCGGGTGGCTGTATGACGGCGGGCTGGTGGATTCGCGCCATCCAAGATTCGACGCATGCAAATGGAGACCATCTCTTCTTTCCCTGGGTTCGATGCCTTGGGCCAGAGATTGGGTGTTGACGAAGGGGAAACACCAAGCTGGTGGCCCATTCGATTGGGTCCCGACAAGCAGCCTTGCATTCTTCAGGACAGGCTGCGTGGCGTCTTTCGTGGCAGGCATCTTGCAGGAACACAATATGGACATACGCCATGTACACTGTGTGTGAACGCAGTTGCGTTCTCTCGGCCGTGTTGGGATCGCAGATCAACCTGATCAGCGTTTGAAGAGTGCGCGAGCGGAATCTTGGCATGACGACTTCTGGAAAGTCTATTATTATTATTATTGTCGCCATGATGATACAAAATCGGAGACGGGACAACTTTGACGACACGAGTCTATGCGGATACAGGCACAACATGACACATGGACACATGGACATATGGCTTCGTATCTGGCTGGTATGTATGTCCTAGGTGCACGACGAATGGATTGCACATGCATGTACATACATGATCACGATGGGTGACGTGCTCATCATTCTGGTCCGGCATCACGGGACGCGAGCATTGTAAAGATGGCACGAAAACAGATGACAAGCCGGCATGCAGCATGCAACACGCAACGTGATGCACACCTCCAAGGGACGCAATCTATCTTTTACATTCTATTTCCATGTTTTCTGCGCGCGCACGAGACCGACATCAACGGCGGATGCAAGAAAGACGTCCAGTTCGCTTATCAAGGATCGGGGAAGTTCGGCTTCCGGTTCCCCATCCACGCTCTTAATCCTTCTTCTTTCCTTTTCTTTCTTTTTTCCTTTCGCCGTCTCTTTTATTTTCTCCCCTCACTGGAGCCAGATCCAGATTGTCGGGTCGCAAGCGGCAGCGCTAAAGGGGACTAGTTACAGAATGGTGGCTGGCGCAAAAACGACCCCAGGTATATTGACACATGTATGGATATGGATGTACATGATGGATGCATGATTGGATGCAAGCATGCTGCATCGAGCGGCATCATGGCGATATGATGCGATGCAGTGCGATGCAAAATGCAATGCAATGCGACGCAGACGGTACTTGCGATGCGTCATGACGGACACGGCACTTCTTTTTTTTTTTTTTTTAATTGTGTGTGTATCCCTATCTTTTCTTTGGTTTTGTTTTGTTTGTTTGAATGGACCGAGGTTAACTGCCAGTAATTTTGGATTTGCACGGGGCGTGTGCATCTGTTGTCACCACACCGGACAAGACAGACAAGAAAGACAAGACAGATATGAGAGCAAGTGGGCGGAGCTGAGAACCCAAAATAGGGGATTGAGATGCTGTGGCTTGATGATGCGTTGTTTTTTTTTTCTTCCTTTTTTTTTTTTTTTTTTGATTTCCCACTTATATCACAGTCCCGCGCTGGGGCCTACCCTGGTGCTATTTTCATCTCCTTCATTCCCATAAACAAACGATGGATGATGATCTGGAACTAGGGCTGGAGCCCGAGACTGGAACGTGAGGGAACACGAGGAAATGATGGCTAATGGCTAATGGCTAATGGCTAATGGGCAGCGGAGACTACTTTACTTGCCAGCGTTGACTTGACACCTCTGGGCTGGCCGCAGCTCGGACTTTGGCTTTGGTTCGGGCTGTGGCAAGGGGATTAGTCTGGAGTCTGGAGTCTGGAGTCTGGTCTGGGCATTTGGCATTTGGCATTTCGGACTGGAAGTGCCGGACCGACGGGCCCTCCTCACCAGAGTCTTTGGCTCGCGACGCGAATATATGGGACTACCATAACTCATAACCCATGGCCCATGATGCTTTGGCTCCGCAGTCCGGAGTAACGGCGGCACCAGGTCCTCCTTCCGGCACCAAGACCGGGGGGGGTGTTACGGGCACAGCCGGGGGGGAGGGGTGGTTGTGGCTGGCTGGCAAGAGGGAAAGGGAAAGCAAAGGGGAAAGAACCACCGCTCTAGGAAGGACGGAAGGACTGGGATGTGGGACGTCCGAATGCTAAATGCTTAAATGCTAAATGCAAAAAAAAAAAAAAAAAAAAAAAAAAAAAAGAACCCGGTGCCCAGTGCCAGGCCAAGTGCCAAGCCAAGTACCAAGTGCCAAGTGCCAAGTGCCAAGTGCCAAGTGCCAAGCAGTGGAACAGCCGCGCGGATGTTACAGAGCCAAAGAGGGGGGAGGGGTGGAGGAAGGAGGGAAGGAGGGAAGGACTCAAGGAGGCAGGACAGCACAGCACAGCACAGCACCCAAAACACGAGCCAACGAGATCTGGGTTGGCAAGACACGGCATGTCACGTTCATCATCCATCTCATCGTCACATGGATCCAGAAAGGAAGGAAGGAAGGATGGAAAGGAAGGCGAGTGGAGTCGGTCCGACTGGGGTTCATCGGGCGAGCGAAGCATTCATCCACCACACGCCATCCACATGTCCACATGTGGCCATATCTCATCTTCCGTCAATCTCCATCTCGAGGGGGATGAAAAAAAAAACATCACCACCCATCACCACCCATCACCACCCACCACCACTCGAGGGGGTAGATAACATAAGGGTTGTTCAACTAGTTCACCTAAGAGTTGCTCCACTTTAATTGCGCGCGCACGTAACTAACTCTTAGGTAAGCTTACCACTATACCTATATATTAGTAGAACTCTTTCTTTACCTACTCTCTCTCTTTAAAAACTATTAAAAAATTTATTATTATAAATAGTATTATATAGAATTAATTATAAAATAATTCTTTAGTTAAAATATATATAAAATAAAAAGGGATATATATATAGTTATATATATATAATTGCATGCACGTAATCGCACGCACGCAGTCGCGTGCGCAGCGTCTAATCGATTAGAGCTCACCTGAGAGTTGGTCACGTGCCCCGCGCAAAACAGGTGGAGCAACTCTTAGGTGAACTAGTCGAACAACCCTCATGTTATCTGTAGCCTCCCACCACTCGCACACAACACACCACACCACACACGCAAGTCGGATCTATCTCCGTGTCTCGGGCGATGCACTAGTTGGCCGAGCCAATCGTGCGGCACAGCGTGTTTCTCTGTGACTGTGCCGCCAAAGGATGCACTGTCCTCCCCGCCTGCCGACGGCATCCGACAGACAGTGTGCACACTTGACAGTTTTCTTTCTTCAACAGTCTGCTACATGTACGCAGAAAATTCAAAAAAAAAAACTTGTACCACTTGGCCAGTTCATTACGACCCTTTCTCATCTCTTCTTTCCCTTTTTTTTTTTTTTTTTTTCCTTTTTTCAGCACGCGCATCCTTTGTCACCCGGCGCTACCCCGCCTCCTTTCTCTTCTGTCACCCTCCCTCTCCGCTTCTGCCTGCCACCCTTCCAGTCGTTCAATCTCACAAGAACTGGTAGCCGAATACGGGCAACAAATATTGGTGACATGTAAGTAAGGGAATGAAGGACTTTTTCTTTTAGGCCCATTTTACATTTACATTTACATTTTATTCTCATTTTTATTTTTATTTCGAAAAAAAAAAATGAAAAGGGAAATGCAATCGGATGGCGCACACGGTATTTTTGTCCGTGCAAAAAGTATCATCCGCACATATCCGGAAAATGACTTACAATGGAATTTTCTTCACCAGCGTTTGAGCCGATTAGGCCGGGAATGCCAAGAATTTTGGGAGGAAGTGGGTTTCGCTTTTAAGAGGAATATACAACACTACAGACGGCAGACGGCAGACGGCACCAAAAAAAAAAAAGGAAAAAGAAAAAAAAAAAAAAGAGGGGGATGCTTAGCGACTGCCGAATTCTCCGGCTGCCACCACACAGGACGTGGCAGTTCGCGGGCTCTCGGTCTAGGTCTAGGTCTAGGACCAGGTTCATGTTTATCTTCCGTGCTACTCCCACAATCAGGCAAAACCGGGTGAAAGAGCCAGGGTAATATTGGCAAAAAGCAGACAAGAAGGAAGAACGGAAGAACGGAAGAAAGAAAAAGACAAGGAAAGAAAAGAAAAGAAAAGAAAATTTTAAAAAAGAAAAAACTCATCTGCAACAAAAATGCTTGCCCCCATGTCCATGCATAGACGTTCCGCCCGGCCAACTTAAACTTGACGGACCAACGGACCCCCTTTCCCTTGATTAGCTTTTATGGGGAAGCGACTGTAGCTCGGGATTCGCTCAATTACGGAATGAACAAAGCCCGATAGACGCGCATTCTTTCGGCTGTCATCTGAGCGATGCGGTGAGCAATTTTCCGTCTTGCTACATGTCATGCTGTCGGAAATAACGTTGCATCTTGGTAGCCATTCATCACACATCATGCCGAGGCTTTTTTTTTTTTCCTTTTTTTTCCCTTTCTTTCTGTAACCCCCATGGCCTGATGAGGTTTTCACGTGATAATATTGCAACGATGAATCACGAGCCGCACGTGTTTACGTGTTTGGAACCAAACAGCTAGCCACCAACTCGAGTCATGCTTTTCAGCTCCCGCTGACGGGCAATCTCGACGATCTGTCCGTTTCAAGGTCCTAAAGTCTAAAAGGACATTCAATCTTATGGATGGGCGTGGAATTGTCGGGCTTTTTTATCTTGTCCATTTAGCCGCAACGCTCTGCCATTGCCTTAGTTCCAGTTCTAGTTCCGGTTCGTGGAAAATAAAGCATTAGCAAAAGCCGCGCAGATTGATGCCGATTTTAAAGGCCACTTGGGCTTTTTATCCAGGTCTAGACAAAGGCGAAGACGAGGACAAAGACAGCGGACAACGGAAAACGAACGGCCAGTCCAAGCCCGAGTGAGCCGAGACGGACATGAACTAGCGGCCGCGGATTTTTGTTCCGTGATGATACTGACGGTGAGATGAGAGTGCAGGACGGAAGACGGGATTCGAGGCGGGGGAATTTCTTAGGTAAGAGGGCTGATTCGGTGTGTGTGTGTGTGTGTGTGTTCTTCTTTTTGGTTGTTTTTTTTTTTTTTTTTTTGGTGAGGGGGTGTGTGTCTGGTTTGAAGTTATGCTTTAATCGTCGGGACTTGGGCGGCTGGTTGGATCGGACTGTTTTCCTGGGCAGTCTACCCTTTAGTATCCAAGGGGAAAAGGAAAAAAAAAAAAAAAAAAATAGCCGCTTCCCATCATCCTGTCTCTGCCAATGTCTCAGCGCTCGATCGTAAGCCCATCCGGTAACTGTCTGTGTACTTGTAGTATGTACCGATGTAGAAACCTGGGTCTTGCAGAGCCGTCCGCTGCATCCATTCTGTTGTTGGTGCTGTTGGTGCCGATTATGTCCTTTTGGTGGACTCTTGTTGTATGTTATTGGTCGGGGTGTCGATGAGTGATTGGTGGGAGGGAGTATATCCGACTCTGCTACCCTTAATGCATTGCTTTTCTTTTCTTTTGTGGCGCCATGGGAAGGTGAGGCGATGGGGAGGGGGTAGATAACATGAGGGTTGTTCGACTACTCGTGCCACGCCCCACCTAAAGGTGGTGCTTATCAGCCAAACGGGCACATCAGCCAAACGGGCACTTTTCTTGGATAGACGCGTTCAACCGCGAAAATGGCTAGAACTCACGTCCTAGCTACGAAACCTGATATTGAAAAGCATGTTATTAAGGCTATTAAATACCTTAAGCTAAATCTAAACGCAACTATTATAGCAGCTAGCTAGGTTTTTAATATGCTATGTAGTAGACTTTAACGCTAAATTTAGGGGGTTTTATATAAATTTAAGCAACCTATAAAGAATATAAAGCTAAGCGCTAAAGAAGAGGTTACTTTATACTATTATATTAATTATTTTAATGCTATTAATCTTATAATATAGCTAGAGTTTATTATAAATACTATAAATTATATTATTTATAAGAGGTTATTATAGTCTTTAACCTTACCCTTTAAAACTGTTAGAAAGCTATAAACTATATGCTTTATTAAGCGTTTTAAATATAATAAAGCTTATTAAAAGAAGCTTAATTCTAATTATTAAGCATTAGAAAATATAAATACTATTATAAAATACTTTTAGTAGCTTTATAACATACTTAATAACTATAGCATCCCTTATAATAATATTTAGAATATAAATAAGACTAGATTCTATATTAGAATTAGAAAGGACTAGGTTATTATTATAAAGCAAAAGAGGGTATATTTATTTTCTATACTAAAAAATTATAAGTTAGCTACTATTATTAAAGCTATATTAGTAGATAGAAAATATATTCCTGCCTTCCTTATCCTAACTAGCTAAACTTATATAGAAAGATAGTATTATATTAAAGAGCTTAATTTAAAAGTAAAGATTACACTCTCTTTATTAGGATATACTAATAATAAGATTAGCCTTTTATAGCTAAAGCACTTTTATAAGTATATAAAGCCCTTAAGTGTAAAATAACTGCTTTTACTTAATAGCTATAAATCTTATTATATAATAGAATTTATTAAATTCTATAAAGCTTATAATATAATTCCTTTTAAAATACCTTTAAACCTTATATATATTCTTTAGCCTCTTAATATAGTGGTTTTTTAGCCCTTAAAGCATTATTATACTAAGGCACTAAATATAATAATTTATAATAGCATTATAAATATTATAAAGATTAAATTCCTTTTATATATTAAGGGTATATAGAAATAAGCTTTTAAAAAAAGTATTATACTCTCTACCTTTAAAAAAACTAGAATTTAGCCTTTTAATCCTTAGCTAATTATTAAGAAACTTAGTAAGTATATATGTTACGGTCCGTTCCTAGGGGCGGAACCCACCTCACAAAAGGAGGGTTCCGCCGCGCATAGCTAGAGAAGAACAACTTCAACCATACATACACTTGACTACCTACCTATAACTTAAGTGTTCCTTTTTCTTATAACTTTATAATATACCACACCTATTTGTGTAAGTACCCCTATTTACGTGTAACATCTAGTATGTAATAAGTGGTAGCAATTGCTGTTTCTTTTGTATGCTTATTTGCTACATAAGAGCTAATAATAAAAACTATAAACCTTATATTAATAATAGAAGAAAACTAGTGAAGTCTACCTATTAGCCCTAATTCTCTAATCACTAGCTCTATTACTAAAAACTAACTATAGCAAATCCACTATTTTTAGGCTTTCTACTAAGACTTCCCTAACCTTAAGAATAGGAAGAGACTACTTCTATTATAAGAAAACATTAAAAACCTTTAAACTCTCGCTAAATATTAATATATTAATAGTAACCTCTAGATTTACCTAAAGCCTCTAGCTATTAAAAGACCTATTTACTAGAACCCTATAGATTTCACTATAGTTAATATAGAGTAGAAATTAATAAAAGGCATTATCTATAGAGCTAAGCTAAAACACCTCTTTAAATAAGCAAACCTAGCATTAGGAAATAAGACTATAACACTAAAGAATAGTCTAAAATGCATAGAAAACACCTATAATATAGGTATATATAACGTTCCTAAAGATAAGTTAATAAGAGATATAGCAAGTGTAGGAATTAAGGGACTACTAGAGACCCTAAATATCTTATCTTATATTAAGGAAAACCACGCTTCCTTATAGGAAGGGGACTATATTAATACTAGCTCCTATTAGGAAACTATCCTAGAAATAAGAATCCACCCTTATCTAACTTTTAGCATACTAAATCCCCCTTTAGAAACCCTATTAAATCCTATAGGAATTAATTAAAATAAGGCAATTTCCTACTCGCTTAGCAGTTAGGAAGAATATATACCTCCTCTGCAGGCAATGGGATCCTAGGGACAATAGCATAAGCTAAATATATATAATAAATTCTAGCAGTTTCTTACTAATATACATAACTAGTAAGAGTCTATCCTTAGTAAGATCTGCTACAGTAGCGTAAAGGAAATTAATAAAGCAGTAATCTATATAATAGCTACGCTAAAGGCTTCCAGACTGGCTAAATCCCACTAGCAAGCTATAGAGCAAGCCTAATACCCTCTATTAACCTTAGGATAGGTTCTAACCTTAGACACGCAATGCCTTATAGCATCTTTTAGGACAATAGGCGCATAAATATAACTAGCCTATATAGCAACTCTTAATGCCCTCTACGCTGAAACTTCTTAGCTCTAGGGGTACCTAGTTAATAGGGAGTTCTATAAAACTTTACATAACCCCCTACTCTATAATAAGCCGCCCTTTAGGAACGCTATACGCGCTTAAGGACTATTATCTATACCTATAGAATAGTAACCTAAAGATAAGAACCCTTATAATAATCTAGCTACCTAAGCCCTAGAGATAATAGACTATTTAGCGGAACCTTCCTAGAAACTTAGTAATATTAAATACCTTAACCCTAAAACAGATCTAGACAACATTAATAGTAAGGCTATTAAACATAAAGGCAAATCCACTATCTTTATAAATATAGACCTCTAGATCTAAGCAGTTAGGGATTACTATAGCTACGCCAGCCCTAACCGCTAAAAATAGATTACACACTAAGTTTAGTATCTTTTCTATAAAGCTGCCTATATATAGTACTGCTAGCATCTTAATAATATAGAAAGAGCTGTAATATTCCATAACCTTAACTTAGTATTTACTATAGTTAAAAAGGAATTTAGCATTAAAATCTAAGATGTAATTACCTAGCTTAACTAAGCTAAATTTACTAGGGATAATATATTGTCTAAGACATTCCTATAGGAATTTATAGTGAAAGTTTTCTTCTATATTAAAGCTAATAGGGAATCTACTAACCTTTAGCTTCTTACCTATCTTTACTATAAGCTTTATATAAAGCTCTAGCAAATCTACCCCTAACTAGTAGAATTTAACTACTAAAATGTGTATATTAACCTAATAGAGGGCAAGAGGCATAACCTTAAGGACTTTATCCTAGGTAATAAAACCCACTATAGAATAAAGAGGAGTAAGGTTTAAGCCTCCGCTTACCTCCTTATAGAGAACCTGGATTTAATAGATAATAATACCCCCTGCCTTACTATAGAGGCTTACTAGAATAGGCTACCTTACTATAATAGCTGTTATAGTAGCAGTTATAGCCTGCCCTAATACTAATAGGGCGGTTACTGCTAATACTTACAAAGCTGCAAATAATATTATAATTTTAGTAATAGGTATAATAGTAGAAACTACTAGCCTTAGGGCTGCTTATACCCTTTCTAACTTAATTATAGTTGCTTCTATAAGGGTTATAAAGGGGCCCTATAGTAGTCCCTTAAGGAACCTAAAGAGAATGCATTAGCGGCTGCTTTTAATGCTAAGGAGGCAGACCCCCCTAGGCAACAGAAGGAAACTAAGCCTAAACACTATAACTCCTTTAAGCGCCCCTAGTATAATTATAGAGGTTATAAACTATAATTCTATAAGAAATAGGCGCCTAAAGAGAGTAATAGTATAAACTATATAGTTATAGTAAATAACTCTAATATAGAAGCTAAGGAGTCCTACCTTATATCCTTAAGATACTATATAGTTAAGGAAGGCATTATTAAGAGCAACTTAAACAAGGACAAATCTAACTTTATAAACACTTTCCACGCTAGGGAGCCTACACTCCCCCTTAATACACGCTATAAAAAGATTATAGTATCTAAAGGACTAACTAATAGTTAGGTTATTAAGGCAGTAATAAAGCTACATTAGCTAGAAATCACTAGGAAAAGAAAGGCAACTACCTATCTTAAGGTAAACCTTTGCTTTAATAACTAAGGGCAGGACTATAATATCTACCTTAACATAGAGACTTTATTAATACTAGTTAATAAGGAGTGGCTTTAGTAGAATAGTTATAACGTTTAATAGGGAACCTAAAAGCCTAAACCTATAAATAGTGTAAATTCCTCCTTTTATATTATAGAAACTGCTACCTTTAACTTCTATATAAAGGGTAAAGCTAGAGGAAAATCAGTATCCAGTTACTTCACTATAACTACTAATATAATAGAGAAGCTCGCACTAAAATTATTAATTAGCATAGATTTTATACATAATTATAGCATTAAAATCAACTTCATTAACCCTAGGGTTGTTTTCCAATCTATATATAACATAACTGTGCCTAGCTACATTTTCTGCCCTACTAATATAGTCCTAACTAGGAGGGTTGTCGCAACGCACTATGTTACTATGCTGCTATATAGCTTAGAATTTATGCCGGTTTTTTAGAAGGACTATGTAATACATAAGGCTATAGGCGTTTATTACTTTATCTTAAAAAACCGCTAGATTTTTAATAATATTATAGATTATAGGCAGGTAAAATGCTTACTAATCCATAACTTTACAGACCTCCCAATTCATATTAAGCCTAACTAAAGACTAGGAAACCTTTAAGGTCTAAACTCTATAGACTCTTACTTTACTGTAAATAATATTAAGGATTTCTTTACCTTCTATAGTTATAATATTAATATCCTATTAGGCTATAAGGAGCTAGTAACGCTAAAGGATGTCTTTCCCTTTAAGATAGAGAAAGATACTAAGAATATAGCTAATAACCTTAACCCTAAGGTGGTTAATAGCAGCGTCCCCTTATATAGCATTATATACCTAAATAATGTTTTATTTATTATAAATAAATTTAGCATTAAAATTATAAATCTTAACCTAGCAGCTGTGGAAAAACTTGTTAAACTTACTAATATATATAATATTTACTACAACTAAGGGGTGGTGCTAATGCCTAAGGAGGAGTAGATACACATTAATTTTATTAATAGTTAGTAAAATTAGCTAAAACCCTTATAAGTGTACTACTTAGGTAGGAAGGATTTTAAGAAGTTTTATAAAATCTTTAATAAAAAGTATAAAGCTAGTAAGGTATTCTACCTTAGGGTAGGAGAAAAGGCACTATATCTATGCCTAGGTTTCCTTATATAGTATAACACTAGGAAAGAATGTAAAGGAAAAGCAGTAATTAATATAAGACCTATAAATAGTATTACTGTTCTAAATGTATACCCTTTGCCTAACTAAGGGGATATTATAGAGAATGCCTACGGAAAGTATTAGATATCCCTTCTAGATGCCTCTAGTTTCTTTAACTAGCTCTTAGTGTAGCGTAAGCACTACAATAGAATAGTAATTATCTTTAAGAGAGGAATTAAGGTATTCTATGTTGTAATATAAGGATATAAGAATTCCCTAGCGTATGCTTAGCGCTTTATAGATAAGCAATTCTGTAAGCACTAAGCCTTTATATAAGTATATATTAATAATATTGTAATTTTCTCTAACACCCTTAAAGAGCACCTAGCCTACCTTAAGATTATGTTTAAAATCCTTAAGAAGTGCTATTTATATATAGTAGCTAAGAAGTTGTTTATTAGCTATCTATTAATTTAGCTCTTAGGTTTTATTATAAATATAGAGGGTATTACTAACACTAGTAACTGCGTTAAGGTATTTAAGAACCTCTAGATGCCTACTACGCTCTTAAGTCTTAAAACCTTTATTAGAATAGCTGGTTTTCTTTATATAGGGGTCTTTTAGTTTAATTTATATATTAAACCCTTATAGGATAGGAAGACTGGAATACTTTAGAACCTTTATAAGAAAAACAAACTCTCTATTAGGTTATTTAAGCAGGTATAGAAATATATAGCCTAGTAGGTAAGTTTCACGCCCTTAAAACAGGAAATTGCATTTTTTAAAGCAATTTAGGAACTCTTATACACTAAGATTCTACTCTAGCACTATAACCTTAAAAGGCCCCTTTTCTTTAAGGTTAATATATATAAAGAGGGTTTTAGCTTATATGCTTTCTAATTAGCAGTTAATTAGGATAGTATTAGTATTCCTAGGAAGGACATTAGTAGTAATAAACTATACCCTATCTTATTTCTCTCCTAGCTAACCTTAGCTATTAAGAAGAGATATAGCTTAATAGAGGCGGAGGTAGCTATAATTGCATAGAGGATAAGGAAACTAAGGAAAATAGCCTAATTTAATGCATTAGCTATAAATATTATTACTGATTACTTACTAGTAAAGGGAATTATTAAGTATACCTCTCTTGCAACAATAGATCTTAATAAGGCTAACCTTAAGCTTACTAAAGTTATAAATTATCTCTTATAATTTAAAATCCACGTTATCCATATCCCTAGCACTTTAAATATAGTACCTAACGCCCTTTCTTATCTACTAGTTAATATTAGCTATAGGGAGGTAGCTAACTGTAGTAGCTTTAATAAACTTAATGCTTATATATACTTTAGAGAGAAATCTATAGCCTCTACTATTATAAATAAGAATCTAAAGAATTCTATTATAGTAGGGTACTAATATAATGCGAAGTATAGCTGGATTATTAAGGGTATTACTGTATATAGGGAGAGGCAATGCTAAACCAATCGGAACTAACTACGAATTCCCCTATATAGCTAGGACCTCCAAGACAACGGGCTCCTCTATTACTATAATTTAGAAGGATTATACTAACTCTATATCCCTTAAAACTATATAAAAGCCCTCCTCTAGTTAACTTATAATAATACTTACTATTTTAGAGTAGGGAGGATAGCTAAAGAGCTTTCTATAGTCTACTTCCTATATATAAGTAGCTAGATATACACCTATATAGCGCACTGCAACGTCTATAGAGAAAATGCAGTCCTTTAATCTTAAGCCCTAGGGGAAATAAAACCCCTTTAAATAAGGCCTATGCCTTTCTATAGTATTTTATTAGATTTTGTTATAGATATGCTAGAAGTTAGCTTAGAAAACATAATGTAGGCAGTGGAAGGATTCACTACCTATAACTTGCTTTGCCTAGTTAACTGCCTCTTTAGTAAGAAGATAATTCTTATCCCTAGCTATAAGGAGTATTTAGTAGAAATCTAGGCTAAACTCCTGCTAAAGGGACTCTACCTTATTAACTAAGGACTACTGTAAGAAATTATTAGTAATAAGGACCTTAAGTTTATTTTTAACCTTTAAACTACGCTTTTCTATAAGCTAGAAGTAAAATTCCTTATAGTAGTAGCATATTACCTATAAACTAACAGCATAGCTAAGCGTAAAAATCAGACTATAATTATTGCAGTGTAATATTACACTATGACTAACCTAGATGTCCCCTAGCCCTTAATACTTCTAGCACTCTAACACCACCTTAATAACATAGCTATAGCCTTAATTAACTAATTGCCTAATAAACTTATACTTAGTTATAAGCTACTTATAGTAGTGGACCTTCTCCTAGATCTAAATAAATCTATTATAGACCCTAAAGATACTAACCTATTAGTGCTTTAGAAGTTATACTAAAGGGAAGCTAAGCATACTATTATAATAGTAGCTACGCTTATAAAAATTAAATATAACTCTTAGTATAATTTAGTGGATATTAATATAGGGGATATAGTATACCTTAGGCTATATTTAGGATATAAGCTCTTAGGCAAGCCTAAGAAGAAATAGTCTCCCTAGCATACTAGACTGTATAGGGTTTTAGAGTAAATCTCTCCTCTCTCTTTCTACCTTAATTTCCTACTAACTTTAAGAGTCTACCTAGTGGTTTCTATAGCTTATATCTAGAAACCATAGTAGGGTAAAGACCTTTTTAGAAGAATTAAGCTTATACTGCTACTAGTAGACTTAACTAAATTAAGAGAAGTAGACTACTAAGAAATTAAGAGGATTTAGAAATATTGTATATAATTTTTTTAAAAGAAGGGTAGGAAGCCTTATATTAATTTCTTAATCCACTAAAAAGGATACTTTACTAAGAATAATTAGTAGATTTCTAAGGAAGATATGCGTGTTAATACCGCTAAAATAGTTAATAAGTACCTTGCTATAAATACTATTAATTAGGATAAGGAATACTATAAGAAAGGTCTTATAATGCCTCCTAATTAATAAACATTCTAAGTTATACTAGCCTAGCGTTTAATTTTATAAATGCATATAGGGAATTCCCTACTAGTGGAAAACATTAATTATTTCCTAACTCCTAGCACACTATAAGAGCTTACTTTAAGCTTACTTCTATAAAAGCCCTATTAGGGTATATAAAATCCTTTACTTCCTATACTTATTTACCTTCTTTTTTTACCTTTTTTTCTTTACTCCCTTATCCCTTTTCCTTAAAAATTTATACGCTATTACTTTCTTTCCTTATATTAGTTAGCTAGGCTAATCTATAGCTTTTATTAGCTTATATAGACGCACTGCTTAAACCTTAGACCTCCCTAAGCCTTTCTATAGCATATTAAATCTATTAGCTAAAGGTTATTAGCGCTAGTTTTACTAACTACTACACTAGACCCTAGTAGAAGTTAAGCTAGGAAAAGTATTAGTAAGACGTATATAGTGAACTCCTACGTTTTTCCCTATCCTTATGTGTCTAAGCCCTTATTAAGCCCTATCCTTACTAGTAGCTTCCTATAAGCCTCCTAGAGAAATTAGCCTCTAAACTTAAGAACAGTATGGATTCCTATAATATTAACCTAGCTAACCCACTGGGACTTATATTTAACCCCTACCTCTAGGAGACTAAGCTAGTATCTTTATTAGGCGTTGTTTGCATCTGGTTAATGTACGCTGTAAGGTTCTTCACATTAGCATGGAGAGAATCTAAACACTCGCTGCCTACATTTAAATGCTAGCTAATGGGATAGGCTATAATATATACACTAACGATACCTAGAAGGATTAATATAGCATAGGTGCTAATAAAACCGAGCGGGAACTTAACTTTAGTATAATATATTTCTGTAATAAGGTAGGTTTTGCCTAATATTAGAAGGAAGCTAAGGCTATAGTTATAACCCTTAACATCTACGCCCTTAATACTATAGCTAACTACTAAGAATAGGAGATCTTTAAGAGAATCCTAGTTAACCCTACAGTTTAATGCGCCCTAGCTAGCAATATTTGCTTTATTATAATATACTAGAACTATACTGTAGACTTTAATAACCCTATAGCTAATAAAGCCACTAGTAAGGAGGAGGCTACTAGCAATGGCAATATATCTATAAGCAATAGAAATAAGTAGCAATAGTGTAGGATATAGTAGTACGCTAGGGGTAAACCCTAGGGGCATAACTCCTATAGGTTAGGCTATAACCTAGCTATACGCAGACTATATAGCTTTATTTCTTTTCTTTCTAATTCCTTAGCTTTATAGGTAGGCTACTATAAGCCTACCTTTTTCCTTTTTTTTTCTTTCTTTCTTTTCTTTCTTATTTAAGTAGCTTAGAATAAGCTATATTTTCTTCTATAAAGGGGGGAACCTATTATAGTCTATTCCTAAGGGCGGAACCTACCTTATAAAAGGAGGGTTCCGCTATATATAGCTAAAAAAGAATAACTTTAACTATATATACACTTAACTACCTACCTATAACTTAAGTGTTCCTTCTTCTTATAACTTTATGACGTACCACACCTATTTGTGTGAGTACCCCCATTTACGTGTGACATCCAGCACGTAACAATATACTTATTTAAATACCCTTATTAAACTATTTTTTATATAGCTTTTCTAACTTTAAAACCTCTTTAATATTATAGTAAATAAATAAAGTTATTAATAAGCTAGAGACTTTATTATATTAGGGCATTAATAACCTTTTAGCTAAGTTTTTTTATAATTTATAGCGTTTTATCTATAGCTCTTTAATTATAGCTACTAAGCTTATTTAAATAAAGAGAGACCTTAGCTATACTAAAGTAGCTTAAAAGATATTATAAAAGCATAGAGCTATAAAGAATTAACTACTAAAATTAGGCAGCATTCTTTTTATTATTAATGCTTATAAAATAGTAAAGAAATAAGTAGTTAATAAGCTTAAGGTAGCTTATAAAGTAGTTAAGGCTATAGAGAAAAGGCAGTATTTTAGGCTAAAGAAATAGTTTTTTAAAGCTATAAAAAAAGCAAGATATCTATATTATAATTCTATACTAGGACTACTAGAAATTTGCAACAAAAAGGGCCTTCATTGTGCGCAAAGAGGATAATAAAGCTCTTTTTTCGATTTATCTGCCCGTTTGGCTAATGTGCCCGTTTAGCTGATAAGCACCACCTTTAGGTGGGGCGTGGCACGAGTAGTTCACCTGAGAGTTGCTCCACTCTAATTGCGCGTGCACGTGACTAACTCTCAGGTGAGCTCTAATCGATTAATCGCTACGCGTGCGATTATATATATATAATTATATATATATAAC
>AFRA01000294.1:0-34854 GCA_000223055.1 Claviceps fusiformis PRL 1980
CACTCCATTGTATACTACTTGTACAGAGGTACAGCGATTAACTGCCCCCAGACGCTATGCTATATCGGACATCCTCCCAAACCTCAAAAACAAAATCAGGGCACAAGAAACTTTTGTCCAGTTCATCATCGTTCGTTCTGCTTTCATTTCCGGTATCATGACCATCAGAACACCACAACAAAAGAAAACGCGCCCCTTTTTCTTCCCGCTCGTCTCCTCTCTTCTCTCCACCCCTTTCCCGCTCCCGTTCCCGTTCCAACAGCTCAGCAACCAACGTACCAGTAGTCAATATATCTCCCATACTCGACCGAGTTCCCTTCAACCCTACTACCCACAGACTATGTCGTCAAACACTATACACTATCTTTGTCCTTTTCGTTCAGAGGCCTGCTTCCCGATTCTGCTTATTTCCCCCTTCTTTCGACCTCCTCTCCTCCGACCTCTTCATACATGCATGACCGACTCTTCAAGTCAGCTTATCAGATTATCGACCTCCAAGTACAGCTGTACAGACCCTCGTAAGATTTGCAACTCTTTTTTGTTTCCTTTTTTTTTTTTTTGGTCGCCGTCTGCTTTTTCTTGTGTGTATGCGAGTGTGTGCGCGTCTGAGTTCATCATTTTCCCATCAATACCATGATGCATACTAGGGTAGCGACATGCAGTCAATGAAAAGAATAGGAAGAATGTGAAGAAATTGGACCAAGGAGGAAAAAGAAAAAGAGAATAGTCAGTCGTAATACAAGGTCCAACCATTTTGCGCCAGTGCTGATTCCAACCCGAAACCCGGCGCTAGCTCCAACTTACAAAAGGGGAGGAAAAGAAAAAAAAGAAAAAGAAATGAAGAACATCAATCCCTTCTGTCCATTGGATTGTTATTCATTGACCAAGACTGTTGGGGCAAAAAAAAGCACTGACCAGAGCGAAAGGGAAAAAAAAACTTTGAATCGCCCTCAGAGTATATCCACGCTTGGGTAAATTAAAATCAGTCTGTCGTTACTGTGCATTTCCTGACCAAACAGGGCCGTTTCATCATGCCAATGGTACATGTCCCATGAGCGTTCTGCAGTTTGTTTGCTCAGTCCGGAATGGCACATTCGAGTACCAACAGTCCTGGGCTTTTCCATCGTCTAAGCATTGTTCGCCTGAGCACCGCCGCGGCCACGAGCAGCGCCTCCACGGCCACGGTTCTGGCCTGAGAAGTTGCCACGTGGGTTGCCCTGGGCATTGCGGTTGCCGTCGGGGCCTCCACGACCACGTCCACCCGAGGCATTACCTCGGTGAGTGTGGTAGTTGTTTCCTCCGTAAGTGTTGGACTTCGGTCGTCGAGGCTCCACAATGATATCAACCCCGTTAACAGGATGGGGGTTGGCAGCAAGGGCAGCTTGGTAGCCCTCAGAAGTCTTGAATTCGACAAAGGCGCAGTTCTATGCATTGCAGGGTTAGCCATGTCTAGGTTCTTATTCGACACACATTCAGTTTCTTCAAGTAGATCAAAATTGTACCTTTTGACGGTTGATATCGAAGTAGTTCAGCTCGCCACATGCAGCCAGGGCGCTGCGCAGATCAGCGTCCTGAACCTTGTCACTGACAAACTTCACGTATCCCAGGAAAGCTTCCTTCTCATTGATGGTGGCGGAGATAGACTGAGGTCGATGCTGGCGCTTGGAGTCGGCGCCAGCAGTCTGCCATCCAGATGACTCCTTGGCAGCTGTCTCGGTGGTAGGCGCGGTAGGCGCTGCAGGTTGGGCGGTGGAGGCTGCTGGAGCTGGGGCAGGAGCGGCAGGAGGAGCAGCAGTAGTGGGAGTGGCGGCGGCGGCGGCGGCAGCAGCAGGCGCAGGAGTTCGGTTCTGACTTTGTGATGGAGGAGTAGCGGTTTTGGGAAGGGGAACAACGGGTCGAGGTCCGGCGGCCGCAGCAGCACGGCTAGCCCAGGTCATGGGCTTCGGAGGCATGATAGGCTCCGGAGCGGGTGCAGGAGCGGGGGCAGCAGCAGGGGCCGCAGCGGGAGCCTCGGCGACGGGAAGCGCAGGGGTGACAGCAGCAACGTCCTCCTGCTTCGGCTTGGCGACAGGAGTTGAGCTTGAGCTTGGTTCTTCAGGCTTCTCAGGTTCGGTCGCAGTCTCCTCCTTGGCGGTTTCCTCAGAAGCAGCCTCAACAACAGGTTCAGTCTTGGCCTCAGCAATCTTGGGGGTCTCGGCGACGTCATCACCATTAGGGAGAGTCTCGTCCTGAGCGGCAGCAGTTTCGTTAAGCTTCTCGTCCACGGCATCCGCGTCGAGCTTTGGTTCCTCGATGCCATTTTCCTTGCCAGAATCAAGTTCTACGGCGGTAGGGGCAGGCTCCTGCAAGTCGGCTGGAGTATCGGCGGGCGCAGGAGTCTCCTCTTCGTCCTCCTCGCTGATGTATCGTAGAATGTCGTTGAGCACAAAGTATCCGGAGGGTTGCTGTGCTAGAACGAAGGTCTGAACGAATTTCTTGGGCTCGGCACCCTTGTTGGAGGTTTCACCAATGACTTGTATGACAATGTTGTCAAAGGATGCCTGCGTGTCGACATTGGAGACTCGAACTTTGCAGTCTTGGAACTCAAGAGCCTTGATGCGCTCTTGGATTTGCTATTTGTACGGCACCAGACTATTAGCTTGGCTGATGCTAGCGATTTGGAGCAACGAATGGTTTTTTTTGGTTTTTTTTTGGTTGTTGTTTTTTACCTGACGTCCAACAGATACATTAGCCACCTCGGCCTCCCGGCCGTAGACGAACTGGGAACGCTTGCTATAGAAGAGCTGTAGAGAAATCACAATGTCAGTCTAGCTTTCAGTTGGGTTTGTAGATGTGTAGAAGAGGGCAACTCACGTGAAGCTTCTCGGGCGATTTGCTCAAGGTTGTGTAGTATTGCTCGACAAAGTACCAGCCAACTTCGTCCTTGGAGAGATTGCTATTGGTGGCACCGGAGTCGGCGCCTGCATAAGTAGCCTGTTCACCGTTTTTGTACTGCTCCTGCTGGACGAAGTTACCGTTCGTAGCCATGTCTTCTGCGTCCTGGTCGAGATGTGGGGGGAGAGGTTGGACTGCAGGGCAGTGAAATCGATCGCGGAAGCGCTTATTGCGAAGTGAGGTGTCGACGAGTGCTGGGTTACTGAACTTGATGCCTGTGCAATCGATTCGCGGAGATGACTATGTCTAAGACTTATGATTCGCGAAGGAGGCGTCTGCTCAGGGAAATTTGACACCTGATGACGAAAGTGGCCACTGGATGGATGGAAGATGGGATATGGGAAGAGCCGAGAAAGTGGATAATGGATAACACCACGAGAGTAGAAATAGAAGAGAGGATTGATTTTTTTATTTTTTTTGCGAGGGAAGAAGAGTGAAATCGACGCAGATTCTGCAGCGGATGGGGGAGGGGAGGGGAGGGGAAAGGTGAGTGGTCGGAGTGGGCGGGTGATGTGTTTGGAAAAACGACGATGAGTCTTGATCGAGGATGAGGAGGAGGGAACAAGAAAAAAAAAACACACAAAGGTTGGTGGTCATCGTCAAGTGCCAGTTGGTCTGTGCGCCCTTTCTTTGCCTTTCGTCTCTGTATTTGCAATGGCCGGAGGAGAAAAATGGGGCCACACAGCAGAGAGCCCTTCCATTGTCGAACAGCAAACTTGTCAAAGGCGAGAACAGCATGTCTGAAGCAGGGTTCTCTCTTCAATTTGTTTATATTTTTTATTTCAATTATTTATTTATTTATTTTTTACGGAAAAGTTACATGTAGTGTTCAACTTGTTTGCGCTTGTTATGAGCTATTCTGTCCTTCCATCCAGCTCAAAAGCAATTCTAGTGATTTTTGTGGCCGAGAACGGCGCATACGACGGACAGCAGGTCGCTCGTGGAAAGCACGCGTGTTCAAACCCTCTCTTTCTGCGGCAGGTAACTCTGAACGAACCAGCTACCGCCATGTGGAACGCGGTCAGCGAATACCATGGCTCCGTTGCAAACAAGAATCCGTGTTCTACCCACACGATAAGTCCGAGACATAATTTGTGCTTTTTTAAACTTTTTTTTTTACTTCCTCGGTTTGGTTATAGGGTAAGGGGTAAGGGTGGAAAGAGAAAGACGATGCCCACTAATGCATATTTCCAACAACAAATAAAATACGCAATATTCATAGAAGGACATGTGACTATGATACATATAAAAAGGGTGTCTGCCTCGATCTGCATTGAAGAAATCACCAGCTTATTGACACCTGATTTACATCCATTACATATCCATGTATGAGACTGCTGCTTATCTCCCGTGTCATGAATCATGACATACATAGACTTTGTGTATCAACTTTGTAGTCGAATCGACTGGTGTCTACGGAACAAATGTTGTAAAGTTCGATTTGTGAAGCCAAAAGGCCATGACGCAAGGTAGTCCCTGTCACGAACACAAATGGGCGAAACACGATATTGCCAAGCTCCCCACGCGCAAGAACAAAGCATCCGGTTGCAAATCCTAGTCTGCTGCCCCTTCCGTCATGCAAAGAATCTGACGGACTGGCAAGAGAAAAGAAAGAAAAGAAAAAAGGGGAGATGCCTTGATGATGGGGGCAGCTTTTGAACAGGTTTCTACTCGAAAATAACGAACCAGACGTCTGGTTGGGATCGCGGTCTGAATCTTGAAAGCGGAGCAAAAATAGGACTGCGGGGTTGGACAGAAACACCGCCGCACCATTTTCCTGCTGCTGGCACGCCGATAAATACCACGAAACCTCTCTAAAATCCTTATCTTATCGATAAGACAACCTACCCAGTGATTTTTTTTTCTAAATTGCTGCGCAAGAGACTGGCCCGCTCCCACCGCCGTTGACAAGCAAAAGCCTCTCTTGTTGAAACATTTCAAAGTATCAAAAACCGAGGGCTATACGATTTAATTTTCGTTGTCTAACTCTTGAGCCGTCGTTATTTTTTTTTCTTTTTTTTTTTTTTGGTTTCATCTCCACCTGCACCCTTCGTGCCGTTCTTCAACCATGCCCAAATCACGACGAGCCAAAACCTTCCACCTCACACAAGTGTCCAAGAAGACGCGCGAACAAAAGGACAAGCTCTTCCAGAACATCCGCGATGCAATCCCCGAGTACCAGCACTGCTTCGTCTTCAGCGTAGACAACATGCGCAACAGCGCGCTGAAAGACGTGCGCCACGAACTCAACGACTGCAGACTCTTCTTCGGCAAGACCAAGCTCATGGCCAAGGCACTGGGTCAAAACCCCTCCGAGGCCATTGTCCCCGGCATTGAGGATCTGACAAAGTATCTCAGCGGCACGGTCGGCCTTCTCCTCACCAACCGACCTGTTCAGTCCATTCTCGACTACTTTGCCAATTTTGCACCCGTGGATTTCGCCCGTGCAGGCGCCACGTCGCCCAGGGACTTCACCATCCCCGCGGGTGTGTTGTATTCCACGGCCGGAGAGGTCCCCCAGGAGTATGATGTGCCGCTCGCGCATACCATTGAGCCTGAACTGCGAAAGCTCAATGTCCCGACGCGCATGGTCAAGGGCAAGGTCGTTTTGGGTGAGGAGAGTGGCGAGGGAGAGGGATACGTGGTTTGCAAGGAAGGCGATGTGCTGGATTCGAGACAGACTCGTCTGTTGAAGCTTTTTGGAGTGTGTGTGTCTGAGTTCAAGGTCAAGCTTTTGGCGTATGTTTCCTCCCGGTCCCCCTTTTTTGCCCTTTTTTTTCTATTTCCCATGATCTCCTGCATTTGCAGTACTCATTTTTTGAAAAATAAAAAACAAGAAAAAAAAAAAGAGAAGAAAAGTGTCAGAAATGCTGGATCATCTGCTAATCTTTTTTCTTTCCTCCACAATAGCTATTGGAGCGCAGCGAGTGAAGAAGTCAAAGAGGTGGAGGACACAACTGCCATGGAGGGTGTTGACGAGGACTAACGACGTGGAAGCGCCAAACACCAAAAACCAACCAAAAAAAAAAGCAAAACAAAACAAAACAATGGATACGAAGCTGTCATAAAAGAGGAAGCGAGATCACAAAGAAGTTTTTTATTACTAAAAAAAAAAAAGACACGCTACGATCTCATGTCTACGTTGTTTATTTGGGTTTGACATGTAGATGCAATAGGCATTCAGGCGTTCAATGGTTCAGGGAATACGGCGGGTCAATGCATCCTTTTCTTTCTTTCTTGTTTTATTTTGTGTGTTTTCCAGACATGACGGAGTGACCACACTGAAAATATACTTGATACATAATTGTTACAAGTGCAGTCTTATGTCTCTTCCTCTCCTGATTACTTCCCGTGTGCTTTGCAAGCCAGTTCATCCCTGGTGGCGGTTCTATTCCTCACCTACCCCTGTTTCTCAAAAAAACCCAGCCACGGTGATATTTGTTTTTGTTTACCTCCTTCTGCGCAAGCATCTGGATGACTCCCTTTCTTTTTCATTCTTTCCTTTTAGTCGCATAGCAAAAAAGGCCGGAAAGTCAAAAAAAAAAAAAAAAAGGAAAAGAAGCATTCTGGTCAGTAGTCACAAGTGTGCCTTACCTCTGACCTTACCTCGATGATATGTAACGGCTGTAGCCACTCACCATGTGCTACTACGCGCTTATTTCTGTTTCTCTAACCTACCAGTACAAATGAAGAAAAAAAAAAACAAACAGATGAAATTAGGAAAAAAGAATAAGGGAAAAACAATGACAGCAACAGCAAATGAAGAGAGACACAGAGTACAAGTCCGAAACTTTTACCTTTTTTCTTTCTTTTCTTGTTTTCCCCATCCAGTCCAGTGGTGTATTACATGGTAATCTGGCCCGTTACCTTGATGTTACGGACAAATAGTGATATGAAGAAGAAGTACATGGGGAGGAAAGAGAGGCCTTGATGGCGTTCTGAAAGTGACCTGTGGGAGACGGGTTTTTCTTTTCAATATCTCAGACCTCTTCAATCGTCAAAAAGGACAAGATTCTTCGACACTTCGATGGTGGTAATGTCCCTTGTGATGCGTGAAGCTTTGTCCTTGCTTTGACAAGCCGAAGAGGTTGTGGCTTGTCCACGAAAGAAGACGTGACATTTAGTATCGTCGCAGCTTTCTGGGATCCTCGTGACCGCCTTCATATCCACGCTTTCGGCTATCGTCATCACGCGGTCGGTCGTAGTCACGATCGCCTCTGTCTCTTTCCCTGTCGCGGTCGCGGTCGCGGTCGCGGTCGCGGTCACGGTCACGGTCACGGTCACGATCTCGATCTCGTTCGCGATACCCACCATCCCGACGTCCGATAGGCTCCATATTGCCACCGGTGCGACGACCGCCATCACGATCGCTGGATCGGCCACCGTCACGGAATCCGCCACCAGGTCTGTCGTCGAAACCACGGCCACCTCTCGAGTCATATCCACCAGAGAAGCCGCGATCGCCGTTCCTACGGTCGCCTCCAGGACCAGATGGTGCTCCGCTAGGTGCCCCGCCGGGTGATCCGCCGAAGCCGTTTCTATCTCCGCGAGGGCCAGAATCACCGCCTCGGAAGCCGCCGCCGCCTCCACGGCCACCGAAACCACCACGGAACCCGCCACGGCCTCGGCCTCCATCGAAACCCTTGAATCCTCCACGGAATCCGCCACCGACGCCAGGTCCGCTGAATCCACCAGGGCCTCCAGGCCGTGAAGGCATTGACTTAGTGTAGCCGCGGCCTCCGAGACCTCCGCCCAGTCTACGAGGCTTCCATCCCTTGACAGTTCGACCTCTTTCAACATCTACTTTTACTCGTCTGTCTTTGATGCGAATGCCATCACAAGAGTCCAAAGCAGCTACAAAGTAGTCGCGCCAATGTGGCGCACGTGTCAGCAACCTTACCATAGAGATACTTCACCAGTTGTACATAACAAGTTCTTGTTAGTTTTTTTTTTTTTTTTTTTTTTTTTTTTTTTTTGTAAAGAGCAAATAGAAAGGTCTTTGAATCCGGGACCAGGCAAGCCTGAGGGCCTGGCTCGAGTCTCTCAAAGCGTTGCCGAAAAGAGAAACTTCGGCAAGCCTGAGAGCGACGTCTCGTAATTTGAGTCCGAAGGGGACAAAAAGCCGTGCTCGCTTTAGGATTTGTCAAGGGGAATACTTTGGGGGAATATAGATACCTCTCATGTCCTTCTCTCTCTCAAAAACCACAAAGGCATATCCTCGATGAGCCTTTTTCTTTTTATTGGGCTTCTCGTGCGCGTGCGTATCGGTAATAATGCGAATCTGTACAACAGTTAACCACTAGAAGAACGAAAAGAAAAGAAAAGAAAAGAAAAAAGAACGAAAAAATGAAGGCCTAGTCACAAACGCGCTCAATTGGACCAAATCGCCCAAACTCTCTTTCCAGATCCCGTTCATCAGCATCATAGCTCAGTCGCGCAACAATCAGAGTTTTAAACGCATCACCGCGAATGTTTGGATCTTGGTTCGGATCGTCTATTTTCCCGTTAGCGCTTGGCCGGAAGCAATGCAGATTTCGAGAGCCTGTACACACAGAGCTTAGGACCCAGTGTCAATAGTTTCTGAACAGCGTCTTTTTTCTCCTGCTTTTTCCTATCTCTAGCTTCGAGCCAGCTCTCGGTCGGATGGTACACATCCGTCTCTTTATACTTTTGCAACTCGGGAAGAAGCGCGGCAACACCATCGATGGCAGCCGTCTTGCGTTTCTCAGGCGCATAGTCCGGAGGTTCGACCCATCGCAAAGGAGGACGCGGCGCGAACAGAGCCAGCAAATTCGGCGGCAGTTTGTCGGTCATGGCGAGGGGCGAGGAGGCAGGCTGACACTTGGATGATCAGAACCACTCGCCAGCTTTGTGGCCGAAAAACACCGACGCTGGGCCGGAAGTCGTTGGGAAAGATTGATGAAATGCCACACGCGCCGCACCTGATGTTCATGCGAACTTCGAAGACGTATGAAATTATGAAGCGCTCATTTGGGGGGACACGAGTGCCCAGCTTGGTGGAGGTTTTGCCGGTGCTGGCCCGGAGGGGCACTAAGCCCAGTTTGGCCAGGCCCAACCATGGCGCTTCGATTTTTCGAGGGGTCCGTCCGTTGTGACATCTTCCCTTGGCCCATCGTTGGATTTCTGTGACGGGGTTTGGGCATTACCACGGCAAAGATGACAATCAGAGCATTGCGTACCGTCGCAACCGGCAAGGTATGTGGAGTGTGAGAGACTCCATGCAAGACTCTTTCTAAGAGACAGACGCTGACACTTGAACAGAATGGCCTCGGTGCGTTCATCCTCCAATGCAAGAAGATGGATCTTCACTATTGTGATTGGGCTGGCAGCTCCAAAGGAATGAAGTAAGTCTTCGTTTTTCTTCAATAGAGAGAAGCAAGAAAGGAAAGAAGAGAAAAGGGAATAGCCAAAAAAAAAAAAAACCAAGTCGTCCAGGACAGCATGGCTTACGACAGTTTTCCAGCGGCTTCATCAAGTCTTTGCTCCCCAAATTCGCCGCGGCGAACCCGCAAATCGAATTCGCTCTCTCGCCCAGACCCGGCAAACACCCGGTCATCATCGGTCACTACATAAATGGACGCACCAAGCCGATTTGCGTACGAAATCTATCGCCATACGAGATCCTACAAAAAATTGAGCTATTACGCGACGCGAGTGGTGAGAAGCTGAAGAGGACGAATAAGGCAGTTACGAGTACCAATTCCAGTGTCAGAGGCATTTGGTCTCCGTACCACGGAAAGGGCATGGTTGTGTAGAATGGTTCTTCGACTTCAATTCTCAATGCGAAAGCCACACACAGTTTGACCTGGGTTTTGGCAATAAAAAAGAAAAGACGTTGCCGTCTTTGTATTATTGTATCACAAGAAGGGGTGTTATATTGATGGTTCCAGCATAGAGCGGCTGGAATATCGAGGGCTTTCAAGATCATATTTGGGCATTTACACGAGGAGAGGGGAAAAATTTACGAAATGAATCCGAGGTAGTCATGTTCCGCAAGAGACTCGCAAATTCAAATCACACAAATTAGAAACAAGAAATAAATTGCAGAATCAGGTATCCAATGCGTAGGTTGTTGTTTGTTTTTTTCTTCTCTTGAAGCGCTATGTTTTCATATCATACTCACAGGATCCAGGATCACATAGAATTAGTTAGAGCATTTGACATAGTTACTGTTTCTTGCAGTTGACAATGTCGACGACTGTCGTAAAAAATGTCAGCGGGTGCATATACGTTTCAGGCATTAGATTGCACTGCAGAGCATGGGAGAATGAAGACTTACAGCCAGGCTTGAGAGAAGCGCCACCAACCAAGAAACCATCGATATCGGGCTGCTTGCCGAGCTCTCCGCAGTTCTTCTCATTGACACTGCCGCCGTACAGAATGCGGGTCTCCTCAGCCACCTTGTCACTGACACTCTTGAGCCAAGCGCGAATGGCCTTGTGTACTTCCTGAGCCTGCTCAGTTGTAGCAACCTTGCCAGTTCCGATAGCCCAGATGGGCTCATAAGCAATGACAATCTTGGACCAGTCGTTGATCTGGGCCTTGAGGGCCTCAAGCTGCTTGGTCACAACATCGACCGTCTTGCCAGCCTCACGTTCCTCGAGGCTCTCTCCGCAGCACCAGATGACACTGAGGCCGTTCTCGGTGGCATACTTGGTCTTGGATGCGACAACTTCGTCGGACTCCTTGAGGATGGTGCGGCGCTCGGAATGACCCAGAATGACCCAGTTGATGTTGCTGTCTTTGAGCTGGGAGACGGAGATTTCACCAGTGAAGGCACCGTTTGGCTTGTCGAAGACGTTCTGGGCAGCAACTTCGACGTTGGAACGAAGGGTGTCACGGACGAGCTGAAGATAGAGAGCGGGAGGAGAGACGACGACCTCTGATATCATGTTAGTAAGAGGTGGTGTCGCTCAATGGGCGATGCCCAGGCGCAGGGGAGTCGCGTCGAATGGCGGACGGATGGGAATGTTCATGCAAGGATGGTACGAACCGACATCGGCATCAAGGCTGGCTTCATTCAGGTTTTTGACAATCTCCTTGATGGACGAGACAGACCCGTTCCTAGCATGGTGTATCAGTGACTTGTGTTTTTTTTTTTTCCTGTTCTCAGATCAAGAGTGATATGCCAATCGCATAGACGTGCTATCGAGCTGCGCTGTTTGGCTCCTGTCTCAAGGCAGTGCCTCGCGCGGGGCATGGAGGGGCAGCACGCTCGCAGCTTTGTTGGATTCTACTCATTGATCTGGCCTCTCTCTCCCACTCACATCTTGAAGTTGCCGCCGACGAAGAATTTGCGCGCCATTTTGAAAATACTGAAAGTGCACTGCTGTTATTGGAAGAGGAAGAAAGAAGAAGAAGAAGAAGAAATAAAATCGAGAGGCGTATATTCCGAGCTTGCGGCAAGTGTAGTTTTGAAAGGATGGAGATTTGGGGACAAAAGGTATGAAGATGAGGGACCTTTCGTTGCGGGATCCACATGTGCTCAAATGCTGCGCACTTATTCGTGTCCCAACAACGGAACGGAACCAGACGGTTCTTGGCCACCGTAAAAAACCGTCAGGTGGTGGCATGTTTGGGACATTCAACCCTGATGTCTGCAGGTCTGGCGCAAGCTCAGTGGGGTTGTTTCAGTTCAACTCACAGAAGTGTCGGGCCACTCCGTCACGCAGCTTGAGATCTTGGTTTTTTTTTTTTTTTTTTTTTTTTTCTTAAAAACGATTTTCATTCTTATTTCAATAATACTAACAGGAACAAAAAACATACAACATCTCTACACTCGATTCCACAGCCGCGTCCTCGAAGTTTTACATTGCCATCTGATTAGGCCGAGTACCTCGAGGACTCAACCACCCCCCCTGGGCAGGTTGGTTCAAGTATCACAGCCTCCTTTGCTCTCTCTAGCCGCGCTCACGACTTCAAGCTGGCCCATATGCTGGGAATTTCCCGTAAGAACCGTCGCAGGCTTCGGTTCTGAAATATCCACCATCCTGGCCTGTCAATTCCGTACCATTTGGAGCAGCTATCTTCACAGACATGGCAACGTTGCCTCCCTTGTCACCCCAGGCGACCCGGACGGGATAGTATGTGCCTTTTTCCAGGTGCCTGACCGTGTGAGTTTCATCACCAGGAGGAGGGATATAGGTTCGCTCAATATCTGCATTGGCTCGATTCCAGCCGGTGTAGGCGTTTTGTCCCAGCCAGACGAGAGCAATGTCATCTGCCTGTCCAAAGGTAAAGGTGTAGTTGCCCGTCTCAGGCGCCAGGAGGAATCCTTGGTGAATGACGCAGGCCAGGTTTGTGCTCACGGGCTGACCGTAGAGGCTCTTGGGGTCGTTGATGAGCAAGCTGTTGGTTCGTCCTTCGTTCTCTGGTTTCTGGACCGTGAAGGAGGTAGGATCATACTCTGCAAACGGCGGTGACTTGACGGTTCTCCAAGTTGGAGGTCCTCGCCATTGTGCCCATTCGAAGCCAGGCTGTCCGCAAGTAGGTGGTTTCGGCTTACATTCTCCATCCCCACACAGCTGGTCCGCGCCGCAGTCGGAATCGATCGAGCAAGGGCTGCATTTCTGGTCCTTGCAGATCTGGGTTGTCTTGCAGTCCGTGTTCTTGGTGCATTCTGGAGGAGGATTCGTGGTCGGGACGCAGAGCCCTTGAACGCATTCAAGGTTATCGCCGCCGCAATCTGGATTGGCCGTGCAAGCCTCGCATCTGTTGTTTTTGCATACTTGACCGTTGCATTCACGGTTATGCTGGCAGGCCACAACCGCCTTGCACATCTTGTTCTCGCAAATCTGGTTCTTGCCGCAGTCCTCGTCCTTGGCGCATCCGCCGCAATTTTCTTTGCACTGCATCTCAACCACAATATGAGCGCTGTTGGCACATTCGCCGAGACCATCAATGTACTAATACACGTCAGACTGAGCACCAATCCGGCATTTCTCTATCCCGAGGTAAATTTTGTTTTAAACAAGTACCTTCTTGAACGGATCACACAAAGCACCTTTCAAGTCTTTGTCATCGATAGGCGTCTCGCAAGACTCGGAGCATAATTTCTGAGAAGCCATGCCAGTCAGTATGGAGAGCATTCTTGCAAAGTGACTTTTTGTCTCCGTACTTCGATATCTGAGGGCAAGCGGTCCAAATCACAGTCGTGTCGCAGCGACTTGCATATCTTTCCCAGCACGAGAGTGTTTCGAGGATACAACGCAGACTTTGGTTGCAATTTCTGAGCCATGCCGCCCTGAAGCGCGAGGGCGACAAAGATATTGGCACGAAGAAGTGATATTTTATTCATAATGTCAAAACAAAAGGGCTTTCGGAAAAAGTGTCAGGAAGTTCTTGGGGTGATAATGTGCGCTTTGCTGTGAGTAGTGTAATCCGCGAATTCATGAAGGCAAATGCCTCTGGTTTTAAATCTTGGCCTTGTCTGCGGCGTGACAAGCTTTGATACTTTTTTTTTTTATCTTTGCGTTTCCTCTTTTGTCTCTTCGGCACACCCACATCACCAGTCGAGAAAGAAGAATCGAGCAGCGAGGACCTGCAGCCGAAGTGTAACAGCTGAACGATGTCTCTGACTTGTTTGTGTATCGTTTACCGAACATGGCCGACGTTGTCTGCAGGCTTTTGGAACAGTACCACACAGTAGAATGTTCTACCAGGGGTGACGACGGCCATCCAAACTGGTTCATGATTGATCAAGATCTCGGCTGGGAGCTGTCTGCAGCAAGACAATCTTGTCGTACAAGATCCTGCACTCGCACCTGCATCAAGAGATATAGATGCGGCAAGTCGAAATCATGTCTGGTTGTGGGTTTGCCCCGATCAGGTAAGATGTTTTTGCCCATGACGTATTTGTCTCTTATGTGAAATCTCGACTGCTAGAGCCTATAACAGTGATTCGGATGTGTTGCAAGAATTTTTTATTTTTTTGTTTCTAAAAGAGCATGATTCGCGACATTGGGTTGCCCAATCCAGCAAATTTGCACCCCGACAGTCTATAGACGACACCTAGGGAAATATTTGCTTTCCTTGAGATGGCAATGCAAATGGTAGCTGAGGTGAGACAGCCTCGCTGAATTTTGTGTCTTCCCACAGCCTGTTCTGTATCGGACCGAGAATAAGAGAGCAAATATTTATGCGTCAAGTGTTAGGGTCTTTCCAACCTGGATGCACATATGCATGCTCCAAGGCCCGACAGATCTGGTATCTACAGCTGGTTGCGATTGCGACCAAAGTTGAAAAAAAAAAAAAAAGCTAGACGAAATTTGAAAAGATTTTCAAAAATAAAATGCCATTTGATCTTGATATTCGACCACGCCAGGAGTCGAACCTGG
Organism: Claviceps fusiformis PRL 1980; assembly: GCA_000223055.1. Lineage (NCBI taxonomy): Eukaryota > Fungi > Ascomycota > Sordariomycetes > Hypocreales > Clavicipitaceae > Claviceps > Claviceps fusiformis. The sequence continues at coordinate 14,292 of AFRA01000294.1, forward strand.
AATCTCTAGAGAGTTCGGTTGATTTGAGGAACCGAAATCTAGCGCCTTAGCCATTAGGCCACGCGGCCGATACGAAACTGCACCTTTAACACCACATATGTATGACTTGCCTAATCGTGTCTAGTGACGACATTGAAATCATTTTAAACATATTGCTAGGCCTACTCGGGGCTCAATGGCACCAATTGGCATGGCATTGGTCACGCCCGTGTATTTCCTTTAAGCTTAGAATAAATAAAGAGTTACTTAGTCACTTTACTTCTTTTCTTTGTGTTTTTTTTTAAAAAAGCCTAAGCTAGCGTTTGCTTCGGTGCGTCTTGCAATAGTTAATGGTTTTAAAAATAGCCTTTAAACCTCTGTAGACGTCAGATTCTAATAAATTGTAGGCAAGTCTGTGTAAGTATTAGAAAAAAGCAAAATGGCTTTAAGTAAGGAAAATAGAGATTTATTTTACTATATATTAAAAGCATTCTTAGCAGCATTCACATGCAAGTCTTAGCATTGTTAGAAAACATTCGAGGACTAAGGTATAAGACACAATGATATATCCTGTAGATGTGAGATATTGTCTGTTTCGATATCCTACACACAGGTATGGCAAGCAATACACATCATTGATGCTTCATTGTCAATAGAAAAAGACCTGAAAAGTTGGAAGTGACGGGCGTTCAAACGGCGATTATGGTTCGCAGCTTGCCGGCTTCTGCCACCTGACGGCAGGTGCGCGACAGCCGCGCAGAGTCACTATCTCCTGACATTTTGATGCTACTGTGTGAATCTGGGTTTCCAGACCTACCACCCTCTTGATTATTTGTGCCTTCATCTTTGCAACGCCCGCAGGAGCAGAGTTCAGTCCTCCACCGTTTGAGCGGACTGCCTGCAAGCATGAATATAAGCGCAGCTCCATATTGAGAAACAGTCGGTTATTCTCCCTCACAATTATAGTTCACTCCAGTGCGCCGTGAAAATGGCTTCTTCGACGCCAAAAAGTTTGTCCAGCACACCTCTTCGCAATCATGAAAATCTCACCAAAATCTGCAGAGAGATGAAGTCGTGGATTTTTCATTCGCCTCATGCTCTGGACATCGACATATCCCCCGATAGTCCGTGTTCCATTTCAACAGTTGCAGGAAATGCAGCAGATGAAAGCTGTGGTGAATCGCCCGATCAGAACAGCGCCAATGCTGGAGGACCTTGCAGTCCACAACCAGAAGCGAAAGATGTGACGAACAGTAGCAGTAACCAGTCGGAGCTCCATGAAGGACCGGAGAATACATCTACTAAAGGTTCGCCAGCGCCGGGGAAAGCTGACGTCGTCTTAGCCTCAACGACCATTTCGGAAACGAATGCTTCCCAAATGTCGGTCATACTGGAAGCTGCGGAACACAACCCCAAAAGCATCTCTGCTCCGCTCTCGGCGGCCAAGAGCTCATCATCGGGACCATTGGAAGAGCTTATGTCCAAACCATTGGGTGTAATTCAAGCGGCAATACCTTGCCCCATCGGCCTGGAAACAAAAGCTTGTCTGGGAGATAAAGACTGGTCCATCAGCAGTAATTGTTCCTCGGATCATGCCTATAAGAAAATCATATTCGGCCCAGGTTTTTCTCAAACCTCTCAAAACAGAAGTGATTCTGGCAACGCAGATTGCGTAACTCGACAAGGGATCTGTGATGATTGGGGAAAAGATGTAGTATCACATTCTCATGACCCTGTCAACTCATGGCTTGTCAAACATCTGACTTCACCATGTTTGTTGGTTCCTCCTGGTGGAATCAGCGACCCAGTCAACAGTCGTTGTGACATAGACCCTGAAAAGGGCGAGTTTCTTCCACCCGTCCTTCAGCCCGAAACTCTCCGGTGTACGATGGAGGGACCTTGCGAGGACTATCATGACATTTTATGGCGACAGAACAATATGACGGCAGAACTATACGTTATGAAAGAACTCAGAAGCCGCGAAAACATAGCCACGACTCTTCGAATGGCTCTCGATCATGAAGCTAATCGTCCCGAACTCACGAGCGAATCCGGTCAAGCCTGGCCCAAAGCCAACTGCATTGTACGCCCGGCAACTCAACTGGACCTTCCTGCTATCGTGGAAATAATCAATGAGCATCATAAGCGCGCAATGAAACCACAAGGGGGCAAGAGACCTGTAATGCATGTTGAGGACATGGCTCGTGTCTGGGATAAATGCCGAGCTGATAATAGGCCGTTCATTGTCGTCGCGCCGGTCCAGGAAGATTTCTTGGATCGATCGAAGTGGCCGAATCATTCCGAAGCTGTCTACGAAGAGTTCACTCGGTTTATGGCAAAGAAGCCGAGATCTGCCTTGACCGTGGTCGGGTTTGCCTTTATCGAAAACTCTCAGCTCGGCATGAATGATTGTGCTTGCTCTGGGGCTTCTTATTCAGGATGTCTGAATTTAATTGTACATCCGGATCATCGGCGCAGATTGTATGGCTCGGCGCTCCTAGACCGCATCTTGATATCCATATCGCCATTGCACGCCAGCGTTGTCGACCATGACTGGAATCGTAACATGAACGAGTTCGACGGTATTTACGAATTTCCCGCTAGTCGCAATGTACGGCAGTACACGCTTCTTCATGTCGAAGTACTTGAACCACACGATAGGGTTGAAACTCCTGAACCAAGCACCCATTTCTTGAAGAAATTTGGCTTTGAACTAGTCGGCCGCCTCGAAAATGTATTAGTCACTGAGGTTGACCAACGCATGCATTGGCAAGACCTGGTGACTTGGGCACGTGGTATTACACCGACCTCAAACGTCATCGGCGGGTGGTAATTTATTGCGAGAGGCGCGCAGCCGATTTTAATGGCTCAATGCTGCTCGAGAACTGATTGATGATATTGTGTTCACAAAGCAGCTGCAATGAGAAGAGAGGGTTTCCTCCAATTCTCTGTGGATGTTGCGATATTATGAAAGATGGAAACGACGTTCGAAAGAATTTGCAAAGAGAAGATGTGTTTATGTCCGTTGCTGATGCGATGCAGGACGAAAGGAAAATGCGAGTTGATAAGCAAGTTACCGGTCAGCATTGATGAGTGAACGATGAACGATCTATTGAGGTTTGATTATGGAAATAACAAGGGAACACGAAATGAAAGAAAAGGGAACAGCCGATGTACGTCCACTGAAAATAGGTTAACGGTAGGAACGCATTTCGGAACAAATATATGGACGTATTTCGCCAAGTTTTGGTGGCCAGTCACTTGGAGCTGATGAGGGCACACTTTGAACGGATCTGTCTCTTCTCTGTTCAATAGCGGTGCCGCACTCTGGACGGATCGGCAGGTTTTTGGATTTACAGGTGGCGGAGCACTTCAATTGGACCAGACGCGACCAAGGCTCAGGACTTTTGATCTAGAGGTGACTGTTCTCGATATATTTGTAGCGCAAATATGGCTAGCTGCGTGTGCGTCATTCGAAAGACGAGATCGGAGAGATGGGGCTTGGCGGTGAGGTCTGGCGTCAGTGTGAGCCAGATGGCACCGAGCAGAGCCTATCACGTGTGCTCGAAGCTAACGCGACGCTCCATCATGTTCGACACCAACTATGAATTAACGTAGTCCAAGCAAAGCAACGGGAATTACATCACGAATGTGGAAATAAACTCGACTCTTATACACGAGTACCCAAATAAGACATTGACCTTCCGTACTCTCTCCAGAGTCCACGCCAATCGCAATGTTGTCCATTCTGCGAAAAGCTCGCCTCAAAGACAAGGAGATGCGAATATTGATGCTGTGTGTTGGCCCCTATATACAACACCGTGTGCTCTTGCTCCTCGAAATCATAGCTGACAAAGACACCAAGGGGCCTTGATAACGCGGGCAAGACCACTATTGTCAAGAGGATTATGGGCGAGGACGTCCACACAGTCAGCCCAACACTCGGGTTCATCATTAAGACCATCGACTACGACGGGTATGTTTCTGGGGTTTGACGCTCCTTTCATTTCACAGGCCTCTGCTCACCCTGTCATCTTTTTAGGTATAAGCTGAATATTTGTGAGTTCCATGAATGACGGAGGAAGCGTTTCCCGCTGACTTTGAGAGACAAGCAATTACTGACAAGGGGCAGGGGACGTGGGCGGCCAAAAGACGCTGCGGTCATATTGGCGCAACTACTTTGAGAAGACGGACGCTTTAATATGGGTCGTCGATGCCACCGATCGTCTCAGAGCGCAAGACTGCAGAGACGAGCTCCACGGACTACTTTTGGAAGAGGTGCGTTGCATTGCATTAGTGGAAAAGTTTTGTCTCTGCGCCTCTGCACCTCTGTATACGACGTCGTGTTGATTTGGTTTTTTTTTTTTTTTTTTTTTTTGCAGCGTCTTTCAGGAGCAAGCCTGCTCATCTTGTCGAACAAAACCGATGTCGAGGGATGCATGGATGAGCAAGAAATCAGAATCGTAAGATATGCTGGCAGCTGTGGACTGGCGTTACCGTTTGCCCTGTAGAAAACCACCTTACTGATCCCTATTCGACAGGCATTGCAATTGGATGAAATTCGTTCCCATCAATGGCATATCCTGCGGTGTAGTGCCATGACGGGGAAAAATCTACAAGAAGGCTTGGCTTGGGTTGTGGCCGATGCGAAAAAGAGACTATTTCTTTATTGATTGTAGTTCATTCGGCGAAGTAGGAGAGCGGAAATACGTGCGCTGAACAGACGTGGCAGCAAATGTTCGGATTGATATCGGCTTTCCACTGAGAAGAAAGATGAAAACAAGAGAGGGTAGCTCTGGCGAATGCAGGAAGGGCGATTGACATCATCCGTGCTACCGATCTTGCCCAACAACCAGAGCCCGTCATCTGAAAATGCAGAGTTCCGGCCATGACAGAGCAGGTGGAGGAGCCACAAATCCAACGCTCCAATATATCCCGCATTTCACGAACGATGATTCTACTGCATATAACGGACAGAGGACGCTTTCACCCACCATTACACCATGGCCCTAAAGCATTCTAGGTGTCTCAGGGACGATCTTGTCGATCCGCCCGTTTGGCAAAGGGCAATCACTGGCAGCTGAGTTTGAATGAGAGTTATCAACAGGCTTATGAGCGCCTCATTGAACAAATGGTATCGAAGCGATGCCGATAAAAGCTCGGTTCAATGGCATGACGACTGATCCTACGCATACGTATACATAGTGGATGTAGCCGTTGTGATCTCATGGACATCGGCTGCTTATAAGCCTATGCCGCTAACGGTTGGCTTAGGTAGTTAACAGAGCCGAATGGGTTAATATTTTGTCGACCGCCAAGAAGAGACTCAAAGTCAATAGAAAACATGTGACCAGACATGGGCGATGAAAGAAATGCCCATTAGGCTGATTATATCCTCACAAGTGGCGTGGTGCAGATGCCCCCACTAGCCTCAATTTCTGCGATGGTATTTTCTGTTCTGGAGTCGATCTTATTTTCTCTTTTTGAGTTTTCATTTCTTTCCTTCCCCTTTGCCTCATTTGTGACTTGAGTAACTTATTGCAGTATGTGTTTGTTGACATACACTTCTTGATTGATCGGGCGGCCCGCTGTGGACCCCTTTGGGCATCAGAATGCTGTCTGGTGCCTTTTTTTTTGTTGGTTTGGTTTGTTTTGTGTGTGCTTGTTTAGATCACATTTGGAATCGCCGTTGTCTTGACTCTTCAGCCATGCCCGTTCGTCATCTGTGGATACCGCCACTTTTGTTTGGCGCGGCCTTCACCCCTCCCTCCCTCGCGACCGGGTCGGTCCAAAAAGTAAACATTCGATTCTCCCCACTCTCCACCTCTACCAAGCAGGATTCCGTCGTCCGACTCCTTCGCAAATTGTAAACATTGTCCAGAGAGACAACACAAGCTGGCGCAACTCTGCACTCGTTATCCCTCTGGCCGTAGTAGTCACTACTCTCTTTCCACGCTTTCGCTATTCGTCCGCACTTGACTCGCGCTTGCGCGTTTATATAATGGACTGTTGATCCTCGTTCCCACCTATACGATCTACCCCAACTTGCTGCCTTATCACGATACCACAGAGACGAGCCATGTCCGACGAAGTGTCTCAATTTCTTGAGCAGGTCGAACGCCTCCGGGGCCAGCAGATTGAAGATGATGCGGCTCGCGCTCGCGAGAGAGAGGAGTTCCTCGCGGCCAAACGAGAGCGCCAAGCTCGAAGAGAAGGTACGTTGCCCAAACGTATGACCCTTTTTTCTTAAAAGTGGTATCTAGGAATAAGGAGGCAGGGTTCGGAGGAAACTTGGGCACCCTCTCCTGTGTCAGGAACGGAACTTGGAACATGATCGTTTCAAGCCGTTGAAGTAACAGACCTTCCTGCCAGCTGACATGGCAGATGGTCACGCGACATCATCACTTCGACGCAGGCTGGAAGCCTTTCTACCCGAAACTAACCTCTTAACTTCTTCTGCAGAACGCGCCAGATCGATTTCTCCCCAGAAATCATCACCTATGAACACGCCGTCGCCGCATTCCAATCGTCAGAGCGTACAGACTTTCGAAACTGCCCGATTCCGTTCACCCAGCAGAATGGGCCAAGATCGCGAGCGGTCTGACACTCCATCGGTCGACCCTGACGATCCAATACAATCTCCTGGCCGACTCAATAAAGAAAAAGAAGCCGTGGTCGACGCAGAAACCACACAAACTGAGAACTCAACGCCTCTTACCCGGACATCTACGCTTTCGTGGCAGAGACGGCCCGCGTCCCGAGGTGGTGTCCGGCCACTGAGCATGGTCGCAGCCCAAAATGCGACGCAGAAATCTCTTATAGACATGCAAACTCCAGCATCCGCCACGGAGGAAACCTTTTCCAAGGACCAGATTTCCAAAGCCCTGGGATCCAAGGATCCGTCTTGGTTTCGACAAACTGCGGATCGGGGACAAGGGTCAGCGGCTTACAGGCGCACGCAGGTCGAGGACGAGAACCGATCAGACATGTCATCCGCCAGTGCCCAGTTGCCAGGCCTCTCCGCTGCGGACTCTGACTTGGAAAACGGTTCTCGACCGAAACCCGATCTCGAAGAGCCGCACCACTCCCAGCTTGCCTCTCCGGTTACACTCAAGCCGGCACCCATTGATGGCGCATCTGAAGACGCACATCGGGTCCATGAACTCTCGAACGCATCCGCCACATCATCCCCCAGCCGGTCGCCTTCGCCCACAAAAGGATTGGGGGGTTTCGTCCAGAGCGCAATGATGAAGCGAAGCGATAGTGTCAAGCGATGGAGTGTTACCAGCCCTCCAGGTCTGACGCGGGCTGATTCCATCGCTGCAGCAAGAGCCTACGACAGATCATCTGTACAAGCAGGGCCTCGACAACAGAACACGACCCGAGAAAGTTCAACGACCCCAACGTCAAGCAGACCCACCTCATATCAGGGAGACATCCCATTGGAGCTGAAATTATCAAGTAAAGACTCTGCGGGCAATGTCCGCCACGGCAATGAGCGAGATGAAGAGATTCCTAGCACTCCAACAAGCCCATTTAAAGCTACGGAGCCTCGGCGCTGGAGTCCGAACAAGTCAAGTTGGCTTGAAAGTGCACTAAATAAGCCCGAGTCTCCAAAATCAGTCACATCACCGACAACGCCCACATGGAGGGAGAAGGCTGCGATGGAGTCGAGTCGTCCGACATCCGTCTCACACAAGCATCAAGTCAGTATTGGAGGGCTTTTACGACAGTCGGCTCTGGGTAGTGTGGCCAAGTCTAACCCTACTGGCCTCGGCGGTATTTACTCACCGCCTCCCAATGCAAACCGACCCGCATATGGCCATGGTTCGAAGCCCAGTGTTTCGCAGAAAACAATCGACCTAGACGCTCCCCAAAGCAACGACGCAGCCACGCACGCGGGTAAATCAACAGCCTCGATCGAGCAATCGACAGTTGCGGAATCTGGACGACGAACGCCGACCATGAGTCCTCCTCCACTCAAACCGAAACCTGAGACCCCTCCTGCAAAAGACTTCAGATCGAATCTTAGGCAGCGCCCCGCCGAAAAGGAGCCTCCTAAATCCGATGAGCCAGAATTCAAAAATGTTTTTGGTAATCTCCGCAGGACGAAGGTGCAGAATTTTGTTGCTCCGGACGAATTGAAGGATAATATTCTCCGTGGTAAGGCAGGTCTACACAGTACAGATGGTCCAAAGAAGAGCGAGAAAAAGGACGAGTTTAAAGATGCTATTCTCAAGAAGAGGGCAGATTTCAAGACTGCCCAAGTGGAAGGTCGAGGAGTGACTAGGACACCGAGCGATACCTCAGAAAAATCCATTCCTGAAGGCATAGCCAGAAGAGCCACTTTGAGCAGCAGATCAGTAGCCACCACGGCCAAGAGATTCAGTGTTTCGGAAAGTCCCAAGACGGCATCAACCAAGCCGAGCCCAGGGCCTCAGAACGTGTCCAGCGGGGCTGCCCTCTCGTCCATATCCCCAAACACGGTACAACCTCCTCCTCTTGCCACGACTTCAGGTACGGAGCAATTGCGGCGCGTCGCGGCAGAATCCCAGGCTGTCAAGGTCAATGAAGCGGACGGAGCACGGGCACCGCCAGGTTTACACAAGGAAACCAGCGCGTCGTCAAAGCTCTCTACCCCGGGCCGAGCAGGCGCTGGAAGTGGTAAACTGGCTGATCGATTTAATCCAGCCTTGGCTGGGTTGCTGGCAAAAGGACCACCCGGCATGTCCACTAACGGTGGGCGAGATGCGGATGGTTCCAGAGAGCATGTTTCTTCCAAAGGTGGCGAATCGACTGAGCCGTCTGTCTCCGTACCTCAACTGACACACATGACAAAAAACCGAGCTCGAGGTCCAAAACGAAAGGCTCCCACAAGCTCAACACCGACGGCTCCTGCCGTCTCTCCTAGCCATGTTGGAATTCCGTCAGCATCTGCAACTTCATCCGAGACCGCTCCGCTCAAAATAGGTTCCGATCCCGAACCGCTCGCTGCACAGCCCCCACAGGATGAAATCACTACTGAGGCCAGTGCGGTGTCCTCCTCAAAGGAAAAGCCAGCAGATTTCCCCGCCCAGGACCAGGTTGCTTCCGAGGCACGTCTGCCGAGCAACGCATCACCATCATCAAACTCAGACACCGAACCTTCTGAGCCGACACAGTTCTCTGAGGCTGCGGCAAACGCCCACCCAGCTTCTCGGGGACGGCCCCAGGTTATGGGACCCAGGGTTTTGACTTCAACCTCTCCTGCCAAGACTGGTCCACGGTTTGAGGATGACGGCGCTCCATCACCCACATCGCCGAAGAAGCTGGACATGAAGCGAATGTCTCGATTCTTTGATGTATCACCTATCCACAATGTTGAGCAGGAGCCGTCCAGGGAACTTCTATCGCAGCGAACGGGGTCGAGGTCGCCGTCCAAGCTTGCAGAGCCACCGTCGCCCACAAAAAGTGACCGAGATTCGCTTCCGTCTATGAGAGCTGCGTCGCCTGCGGCGAAGCCCTCGTCTGACGAACCCGCTACGACTGGTGGTTTCGATAGGCGAAGCAGACCGTTGTCGGGCTTATCTACGGAGGGACTCAAGTCACCCGCTGCCTCGGCCTCACCAACAAGGTCACAGACCAAACAAGCGAACGAGGTCTCGGCTATTTTGTCGGACTTCTTTGGACCCCCGCAGACGAGACAGGCCATGAATTTTGACCCCGCGCAAATTCTGATGAACCGGCCAGAGACTGGTGGTAAGATTACAAGTCTCGGGCTCCAAATGTTCCAGATTTTGGGCGACGGGAAGAAGCTTCCTGTGTCGACGCAGTATGAGCGCGTCTTGTTCGACCAGGAGATGTATGTCTGCGCACACAATTTTGCCAACCAATCGGGGAAGAAGGTGTTTGAGGTGTACTTTTGGGTGGGCGATGAGGTACCCGAGTCAACAGCCGAAGACGCTCAGCTGTTTGTACAACGGGAAGCGCGCTCGCTGGGGGGCAAACTTGTCAAGCTCCAGCAGGGCAAGGAAACAGCCGAGTTCGTGCAAGCGCTCGGTGGAGTCATCATAGTGAGGAAGGGCTCCAGCAACAAGTACGACTCGCTCGCGCCGTACATGCTCTGCGGCCGACGGTACCTGGAACAAGTTGCGTTTGACGAAGTAGATGCCAGTCCGTCGAATCTGTGCGCCGGGTTCGCATACCTCCTTGGCAAAGGAGGCCACTGTTACCTGTGGAAAGGCAAAGGCAGTGACGTGACCGAGGTCAGCTGTGCACGACTAGTGGGCATGGATCTCACCCTATTGGGCGAGCTGGTTGAATGTGAAGACGGCAGCGAGCCAAGCTCGTTTTGGGATCTCTTTGACGACAAGAGCTCCAAGCCTCATTCTGCTGATCATTGGCGTCTCAAGCCAAGTTATGAAAAGTACTGCAGCCGACTTTTTTGCTCAGACGCAGACTCGCGGCAGCAGGTATGTCTTGTCTCTGGCTCTGTCTCTGTCTCTCTCTCTCTCTCTCTCACACACACACACACACACACACACACACATACACACACAATTCTTTCTTCAAACTACTAGAGATACTGCCTCACAAAAAAAAATTGTCCTGACACTTTGACCTAGATTTACGAAATCAGCCCCTTTAACCAAGCGGACCTCTCCTCAGCAAGCATATACATTCTCGACGCATTCTTCGAAATCTACATCATCGTGGGATCGCGCGCCAACTCGCAGTACTCATCGTTCCGCAACGCCCTGGACTTTGCGCAAGAATATGCCATTCTCGCGTCGGGGATGGAAGACCGCCCCTTTGTGCCCATATCGACGGTGGTGTTGGAGGGGATTCCGCGGGACTTGAAACGCGTGTTTCGAAAGTGGGATGACCGGAAGAGTCCGACCGTGACCAACACCGCTGGCGCTGGCGCTGGGTCGGGGTCGGGGTCCGGGTCAGGACTGAAGAGGGGGCGAAGTCTGCGCGTAGTCTCGCTCACGCAGGCGTTGCAGGCGTTGACAGATTGAGAGGACGATTTGAGTAGACGCGATTCCCCATTGTACATGAATGTGCTCTGATGGAGGTGGGTTTTGTCCATTTCCTGTCCTGGCTCTCTTTCTGTATGGAGTTTTTGTTTTTCTTCTTTGCCTTGTTCCTTTTTTTTTCCTTTTTCCTTTTTCTTTTTCCCTACAAAAGCATGGGTGTGTCGCTTTTGGAGTTGTGTGAGGCATGTATACATGGACCGATGGACAGGAGGGCACGACGGTGGCGCGTAGTGAATGGCACGTGGGTGCGTTAGCATAATGCTGAATTCGTTTTGTACAAAAGTACGTACATGCACACATGCGTACATGTATATACATTACTAGGTATGTATGTATACCTATGTATATACATATATACACATATATTTCTACTTGTACATACCAGAGTCATTTGACTCATGGGGATGAACGAAAACAGAAAATTTCGCTTGTGCTTACGGCAGGACCCTGCACCAATTAGGTTCTCCTTTCTATTCGAAAAAAAAGGGGGGTATCAAATCAAAAAAAAAAAAAAAGGTCATGTTTCCTGCCAGCCTGCTCGATGTGCACAAAAGAGGAAATCCATGAGGTAAGAAAAAGACGCCGTGCTCCAGCCATGGGTCGTGCATTGTGCAGTTTGGTTTCATTTCATTTCGTTCTCTTGCGCGTCTTGGTACTGATGATGGTCTGGGTGATTCTCCTTGCTCTTTTTTTTTGTGTATGTGCGTGTTCATATCTTCGTCTATAATAGAGTCTTGCATCATCTAGAAAACCAAAAGAGGAAATAGAACCATGAGGTTTTTCTTTTTTTATCGTGCATTCCAGTGAATGGTGGGTAGGGGACGGGGGAGCGGGGTGGACTATCCCACTTTGTTGGATGGGGGGTATGAGGTATTTTACTGGAACTTGACGTTCACGGAGGAGCTCTTGGCTGAGTCGTTGTGATTTGAGGCGGGGACGGTCATGGAGCGGCCCTGGGCCTTGGATGTTAGGACGAGGAGCTCTTTGAGCATGAGGTCGCGTGTCGTGCGAGTGAGTTCGTCGACGTCGGCGGCCGTGAGGCCTTTTGTAGGGATGGGGTCCAAGACTGGATGAGCAATATTAGTCATGGTTGGCCAGGACGGGACGAGGATGAGATGTTTTTTTTTGTTATTCTTCTTTTTTTAGAAAAAAAAAAAGAAAAGAAAAAGGGGAAACGGGGAAAATACCTTTTACGGGAATTCGACCTGAACGAAACACCATTGTCTTGAGATGAAGAACGTGGCTGTAATTGGCAACAACACAGGGCACAATTGGCACGCCAGCTTGGACGGCGAGATGGAAAGCACCCTTCTTGAAGGGCAGCAAGACGGGGTCCTTGGCGTAGCTGCGGGTTCCTTCAGGAAACATGTAGACGCTCTGGCGCTTCGTCTGAATCTCCCTGGCGGCACCGGCCATGGCATCCCTCGCATCTCTGGAGTTCTTGCGATCGATGAAGATGGAGCCGCTGAGGCGCATGAACCAGCCCAAAAAGGGAATCTTCTTGAGGTCCGACTTGGCCGTGACGCTGCACCACTTGGGGAACAAGGCGCCGAGCATGAGCACGTCGAGCTCCGTCTGGTGATTTCCGATGAAGACGGCCGGACGGGTGGTGCCGAGGATGTTTTCGGGGTCGTCAATCTCAAAGACAATGCCCGTCGTCAGGGCCATTGTGTAGTGGAAGGCGCGGGCGGTGGCCCATTGCGAGATGCCCTGCTTGCCGACGAGGGTGAAGACGATGGAGGCAAAGACGCCAAAGATGGCACAGACGAGCAGCGAGACGTACGAGGCCAAGGCGCGGGCAATGAAGCTGGCCTTGGGGGCGACAAAGGACACCATGTAGAAGAAGATGGTGATGGCGATGTAGCCGACGGCGACCTTGACGGCGAAGTCGACGACGGACATGTCGAGGAGCAGCCGTTAAAACACAAATAAAAGGGGAGGGAGGCGGCGAGCAGGTCAAAAATGTAGCTAGGCAAATTGATCTTCCCTCCGCCGGCGATTTTTTGGTGCTAATTCCTTTGTCGCGTTGACGCCCCGTCGCAATTGTTGAGGCCGAGACCGGGAAAACCAAAAAAAAGAAAAAAGAAAAAGAAGCAAGAAAAAAAAAAAATAAAGAAACCAAGAGGCGTTGATTGGTGGTGACAGACCTCGGGCGAGCGAGCGGGCGGGCGGGCGAGGCGCGGGGCAGGATCCGTCGAGGTTCAGCGGCAGCGGGCACGTGGCTTGATTTAAAAAAAGAACAGAAAAGGAAAAAAAGGGAAAAGGAAAAGAAAACAGGTCTGGTACATGCAAGCAAGGAAGAAGGGACCACAAAGGCCCGTCGCTGGGTATTTATTGCTGCTAACGATGCATACCTCGCGAACGGGGGAGGGGGCGAAGCAGGCAGCAGACAGCAGACAGACGGACGGGGCAGGCGGCGAGCGGCGGGCAACGCCGTTCAATGTTGGCTGTTGGGGGGAATCAGTTGACCTCACAAGTGCGCCGGCTTTCTGCCAGGCAGGCATCCAGCAGGCACGCCCGGCCCCCCATCGCCCCTGCTCCTGCCTCCTGCTCCTGCTCCTTCCATGTCCTGTCTTGCCTGGCACCTGCACTCCATCCCATCCCATCCCCACCACAATCCTTCCGTCCCCGCCTCAACCGCAATCATCCACGTCTGTTCATCTGTCTCATCATCACGTCTGCACTTCTGTACATACTCGTGCACTCGTGCACTTGCGTCACTAGTCCATTTATCCTGTCTGCGCATGCGCTCATCTGCTTTAAAGTTGTTTCATTGCTTCCCATATTTCTTCCCGCTGGAACCAGCACTCCCGCCCCCCCCCCCCCCCTTTCCCTCGCGACGGCTGCCCTGACTGCGGCCCTCGACTGGCCCGTCGGCCTCTGGTCTGCTTCCGTAGGCAGCAGCTTTTATCCACAGTTTCGATCTCGAGACGCATGTAAATCATGATCTCTTTCCAGAAAGTTGCTCTCCACCTTTGCTAGGACACGCCTCCCATTACAAATGCCTCCATCGCGCAGAAACCAATCCACCGCCAAACGGCTTTCGTCCCTATCTCTCTCCATCCCTTCCAATTCCAATGCCGAGTTGCCCCCAATAGCCGCCCTCTTCCTCATCGACTTCGATGTCAAGGCCGGATACACCATCACATGGAAGCGAGCCGTTCCCCATTTGGAGCTCGACGACCGCGTTGAGTACAAATCCCTTCCTTCAGGGCTGCACACCGTCCGTGACGATCTGGTATACTTTGTCGACGGCGCCCATGCTGGTCTGAGTGCCTTTGTCAATGAGCCTTGTCAAGAGGAGGAGGCGAGGAATGCGCGCATGATTGCCGTTGGTATTCTTGTGCCTCTGAGCTATGGGCGTCTAGGCAGAGCCTGGAGGCACGCCGAAAGGCTGAAGGAATTGGCAGCGTAAGTCGACTCTTTGCCCAGATACAATATACAACTATACAACTGCCATGCCATGCACTCACTGACTGACGAGCCTGAGTCCTGACTCCTCGTGTGTGGGGTGATAGTCAACTGGCAAAGGATCGGAATCGAACCGATATTCTGGAGCGATACTGGGACACTAACAAAGCCGGCGCGGATGACGACGGCCAAGAGATGCAGAACACGGCTCATGTTCCCGACACTCCCAGCCCTACCCGAGAACCAATGCGACATGGTAGGAGACGATCTGCGTCTGACGGCATCGCCTTGATTCCACACGAGCATACGCTCTCCTCTTACCATCCTGCTTGGAGCCTGGTCAACCTGCTGGACAAGTTTGGACCTCTTATTTTTCCTATCCAGAGAGCAGCATTGCTTCGCAAGCGCATCTTGATATCTTGCCATGCGCCCGTTCATGAAGTCTGCGACTTTGGTAGGAATCGAATCTCTCCCCTTCCCCCTCCCCCTCTTTCTTTTTCTCCCCCGGAAATGCCTCCTTTTGTCTAATGCTGCCATTCTCCCTTAGTGTACGACATATCTATTCTTTCTAATATACCCTTGTCTGTTGCTGATAGACTACCTGCCCCATCACCGACTTCTCGCCTAAGACCCTTATTCACCATTGGGGTTCACGATATTCCGTTCCTGATGGACGACTCTGATGCCAACAAGCGCCGCCAAGCTGGCCAAGCAGATCCGGACGACGAAGCAGGCTCCGGCTGGGTCGCCTGTACCACAGACAGCATTCTCGCCATGAAAGACACTTTATGGGACATGCTCATCACCATGCCATCAAAGAATACCTCCTACGCCTCACCCCGCTGCTCACCCTCCTTCCCCTCCTCCTCGGCCTCCTCCATCTCATCCCAATCCCGTCCACATGGTCATCACCAAGACCGAGCTTGGCCAACAGTCGAATGTCCCCGCGGCACTCGGGTCAAGGCCACCCAACGCGATTTGAGGCGCTTCAACGCCCTTCGGTCTGGTCTCGTGCGCCTCGCCGCATCCGCATCGGGCCAAGAGCCAGAGTCGCCGCGCTCCGAGACCTCTAGCGTCCGCCCCTCGGCAAGTCACTCCCACCGCCTGGTCAAGGACGAACAAGACGAAACCGTAGATGCGCTCATTGAGCCCATGACCTGGACAGCATTCGCCTACAATGGCTACATGTGGTGGGCCTCCGCTGGCGAACAGTTGAGGTCTGAGGAACAAGAAGAAGCCTTTCGAGACGCCGCCCTTCTCGCAGACCTTGCTCCCGGTCAACAGGCCCCTATGTCCCTCCCTCGCTCGTCATCTCGCGAGCTTCTCTCCGAATCACTTTCGTCTGTCGCAGGTCGACACGGTGTCGTCAGCAACGGCGGCGGCGGCGGCACGCCGGAAGCCCGCACTGAGCTCGCCATTATAGCCTACTTCCACCGTCTCACGACTCAGATGCTGTCCGTTCTAATAGACCTTGTGAATAGTGCCGATGAAGCCTACTCGTGCTCGTATCGCGACAATGACGAAGAAGAAGAAGATGAGGAGGAGGAGGAGGAGGAGGAGACCGAGACAGAAGACGAAGCGGAGGCACTCTTGCATAACAGACGCCTGAGCTCCGAGGAGAGTACCATTACCGTTGACAGCCATTCGCTAGAAAACATGGGTCTGGACGTCTGGAGTGCCACAGACGGAGGCTTTGTACAGGACCTGATGGCGTTGTATCTCGGGAGACGTGCTCGGATCGAAGGCAAAGGTGTAGAGATATGTGGCGTGCGAGTGTGTTGACGATGATGAGAAAAGAAGAGAAAGAAGTTGAAAAAACAACAAAGAAGAAAGATGTAAATAATAGCAGAAACATAGTGCATCGCATCATGTTATTTGCGGGATGATTGGACATGGAAAAAGGAAACAGGTCCAACGCCTATATCGGCATGTACATATCACGGACAGTATAATATCAAACCACATTCCAAGTCGCCTCTTCATTAGACTATTGTCTGTAGATTCTAGTCGTGAACTTACAAATGCGGAGGTTTGGCGGGCTTCATAATGTTTAAGCTAAATACCAGTATATATCGACATGTCTTGTCTGCATTCATCCAGGTTAACACATAAGTACCACCTCCTCGCCGCTCTTTTATGCATACCATGTATTATTCTTATTCAACTTGCATCCGCGATGCCTGCAGCCACCGGACCTCGGCAGCTCTTTCTCATCTAGATCCGGGCGAGTTGGTTTCCAGGACGGGACGGGTTCATGTATATACGCATGTACGCACAGACTCGGAGTCCTTGGAGACGAACGGATCGTCATGGTCTGATGTCCATTCGGGAGACGGGGCGGCCGTATCCAGTGAAATGAATGGGTGCACGCATGGCATGCTGGATAGAGGCAAGGCAGGTTTTTTTACGCACGTAGACTCCTTGAGCTGTTACAGGCATCACGCCAACGTTGTGGGCAGGGCGGTGCGTCTACAGGCGCCGCACGGCGGAGACACGCCCGGTTTGTTCAAGGATTTTTTTTTTCTTTTTTGCTTTCTTGATATCCCCGGGGTGCTACATACATTTCACTTTGACTCCCTTCCTTTTGCGCGTCGACGAATCCTCCCCCGGCCGCCTTTTCTTTTTGATATTTCTTTTTTTTTTTTCGTCTTTCCATCCTGGTCTATCACTTCGTCTTGCCACTCTTTTGAGGAAGCACATGTATATATATGTAAAGAAAGAAGAAGAAGAAAACAAAAAAAAAAAAAGAAGAAGAAGAGAAGGAGGAGGAACACAAAACAGGATGGGGACCAAAAACTAAAAAAGACAAAATAAAATTAAAACTATGACTCGTCCTCGGTGTCCGTGTTCGTGTCGCTTGTGTCGTCCTCTTCCTCGTCCGTGCCACTCTCGTCATCCGAGTCATCCGCTTTTTGTCGTCTGGGCTGTGCTGCTTGGCCCGTCTTGAGGGCGTGCATTTGGCCGGCAATGGAATCTGCTCATCTTGGTTAGCGAACTTTTGATTTTTGCGCATCGGTTGGGCTGCAAGGGAGGGTGCTTTACCTTCATCGGGTTCGGAAATGTCGTCCGCCACGACCATCTCGGCCGCTTTGGCCGCGTCTTCCACCACAAGAGTCACCTCCATCTTGGTGTCGAAACCAACATAGGAGTCGCAAACGACGTGCATCACAAAGGTGTAGTGGCCTGCTTGCGGGGGCGCAGCGAATTGCGCCCTCAGGGTCTGCATGTTGAACGTGGGCTTGCCTTGCTCGTCGAAAATGGGCGAGTCGAATCGGTCAAAGACAAAGGGAGGAACAGCCATCTTGCCTTGCTTGGAATCACTCAAGAAGGCATACCATTTGGGCGTGTGGTCACGGGCGTAGTACGGCGCGAATGTCAAGGGCGGCAGAACGCTCTGCTCCTCAACGGAAATGATTTTTCCGTCTGCGCCCTTGATCGTCTTGTTCTTGCGGCCCATAAGAGCGTCGAGGTCATCTTCGGCGGGGTCGACGTCCTCGAGGTCCAGCTCATTGACCGCAGGGACCTGTTCGGCACCAGGAGGTATGAAACGACCCTTGATGACCAGGGTGACTAAGGAGGACGGGATAATAAATCGCTCGCCAGCGACCTTGAAGAAGGCCTTGGCCACACGCAGATACGGCAGCTGCTTGGCAACACTGACGCAGGTCTTGTACTGCTGATCGGTCAGCAAACCCTTGCCGACGGCGAGCTTGCGTCTTTTAGCATCGGGAAGGTCCATGAACTGTTGGACCGTCATGCGAATCTTGGAATCGCCCTCGACAGCCGCCGCAATGCGTGGTGTGAAATGGGGCAGTTGGAGTAGAGGGGATGACTTGGGTGAGATGGCTTGGATTATGTGCTGGTTGGCGAGGAAAGAACCAGTAATGGGGGTGATGTTGCCAAAGGAGAGAGCAATGGTCACAAAGGACTGGTTGAGAGCTCGAGCGATCGGAGCAATGTCGTACTTGGCCTTGGTCAGCGCGGCGTCATCTAGCTCTACACGGCCGAGATAAGCCCACAGGAGACCCAGAACCTTGCGGCGGACGCCGCCCTCAAGATCTTCAAGTCTCTCCTTGTCCTTGAGCGAGAAGCCGGCAGCAAAAGGTGACGCCTCGCCTTCCGCAGTGATGCGTGCCTCGAGCTTCGAAAGACCGGAATCGGCCAGGTCCCCTTTCAGTACACTCTCGTATTCCTTGCCAGCGCTGAGTGCCCAGATGATGCCAGATTCGTCCATGTCCTCGTCATACTGTCGAAACAGATTGTTGGCACTTTCCATGAGCACACCCTCCTTGGATCGCTTCTTGGTACCGTACCACCACGAGCCCACCAGATAGGGAAGCAAAACCCCGAGGAGTCCGGTGTACAGTAAAACGAGATACTTGCCATTTCCATCGGAAACAATGAACGTAGGAAGAGCTATGCCGATACTGAAGCTCTGCTTGCCATCGGGGTGACCGAATTGGATGTAGTTGTTGCGCACCTCCTCATCGGTCAAGGCCTGATACGCCTTGGTGAGCTCCACGTAGTGGTCGTTGAGAGACTCCACCGTCTCGTTCTTCGACGCATCGGGTCGGACCTTGTCCGGGTGGAACTTGAGCGAGAGACGCTTGTAATGTGACTTGATTTGCTTTTCAGTGTACGACTACAGACCAACTCTTTGTCAGCTTCTTGGTAGCCTCGTGACGAAAGGGGTGGAGGCTGGAGGGGGTTTCAGCAAGGGTGTCTGGCTTCGGGAGACGCATACATCCGAGATACCCAAAATGGTGTACGGGTTCCAAATCTTGTTCACGACCGGTTCCGTCGTCATGATCAGATATCCCATGAAGCCCATGAGAGCCCAGCCAAGAATCGCAACTATAGCACGCTTAATCTTCCTCTGCTTCCTCTTCTGTGTTGCCCTCAGCGATGCGACCACGTCATCATGTTGGATCTTGTAGTCGGTCTTGATTCGAGGTGCAAGATTTGAATCCTCTTTGTTGGATTGCAGCAAGCTGTACGTCACAGGCAGAGTGACGAGGCCCGTCAATGTGAGGATGAAGAACGGAAAGAATTGGGCCTACAAAGCCAGTCGCGCCGTTAGCATGCGCCGCAGCCAGCAGATTCGACAACTATTGCCATCAAAACTCCTTTTTTTTAGTTTTTTTTTTTCAATTACCTCGTCATCGTATGAGTAGTCGGCGCTCATCGTAGCATAAAACGCCAGGCAGGGCTCAGCCTGCTATATAGGAGAGATTGGAAATGTCGTGGGGGGGAACAAACAAAACCAGACAGTGGTAAGGCGATCTGGCAAAGTCGGTATGGTATATCCCGGGAATGTGGGATGGGTCTTGACTCTGGGGTTCCGTCGGTCGGTTGGATAGGTCGCTGACTAGCCTCGATATGCAAAGCCAGCGCGCCGGAGATCGTTTCTTGCAAATCACAGAATAGAAAGGGGGAGGGGCTGGGAAAGAGCGAAGAGATAGGGTCCTCAACGCGATGCAGTCATCGTATGAATAGCCAGGCGGCACGAGTGGGAGATGGATGATGTTGAAGGTGTCCTTTGGGAATGCTCGGCTGTGGGATTATCCGTGCGGCGAAGCGGCGGTGCGGCGGTGCGCGCCACCCCCACGGGCTGTCCGGACAGATGCTTTCTCGCAAGAGGCTTGGCCGCCTTGCCGCCACGGTGTTCACTTCGGCTGATGCAGCGTCGACATGTGGGGCGCCTCTGTCCACTGTCCAAGTGCCGCCAATGGCCAGGGTTCACGGAAGAACAGGACATAAAGGTTGAATAGGAGGTGGGAAAAGGAAGATATCAAAGTAGTCAATGCCAATGGAATCATGATAAACAAATAATGAATGGGTTATGTATAATCTATGGTATGCCCGTGTATATTTTCTACCCAAGTACAAAAAGGACGGACATACATACATAATATGCCACTGCGCTTCTCATGGAATTCAAGGCAAATGAAAGAAAAACACCAATGCATGCTCGATGTGTGCGAAAACTATGAGAATAGTAAGATGAAGGGAAAATAATAAGAATAAATAAAAATGAAAAGAAAAGCAGGAGGGGGGGAAAGAGAAAGGAGTATGGGGAGGGGCAGAAAAGAGAGGGAACGAGGAAAGAATAAAGAATTTTTTTTTTTTTAAAAAAAAAAAAAGAAAAGAAAAGA